>ML382196.1:31711-65625 GCA_005239525.1 Nicotiana knightiana
CGGTAACAGTATGTTCCCCAGGGTGTAGTGAAGGCTGTCTTTTCTGCATCTTCTTCATCCATCAACACCTGGTGATATCCGGCATAGCAATCGACAAAAGACTGCACCTCATGTTTGGCACAATTGTCCACTAAGATGTGTATTTTTGGCAGCGGAAAATTATCTTTGGGACTGGCCTTATTCAGATCCCCGTAGTCGACACATACTCGGACCTTTCCGTCCTTTTTAGGCACCGGAACCACATTGGCTAGCCAGGTGGTGTATTGGACCACTCGGATTACTCCAGCCTTTAGTTGTTTAGCGACCTCTTCTTTGATATTGTCACTCATGTTTGTTTTGAACTTCCTCTGCTTTTGTTGGACCGGTGGATGACCGGGGTAGGTTGGCAATTTGTATACCACCAAGTCCATACTCAGTCCGGGCATGTCGTCGTAGGACCAAACAAATACATCCTTGAATTCTAATAGGATTTGAATCAAGGCGTCTCTAGTCTTTTTATCCGTGTGGACGCTTATCATGGTTTCTCGAATCCCTTCTTCACTGCCCAAGTTAATGGGTTCCGTTTCGTTTAAGTTTGGCGTAGGCTTATTCTCGAATTGTTCCAATTCTCGATTTATTTCCCTAAAAGCCTCTTCTTCGTCATATTCTAGTTCTTGATTCATTATTTCGAGGTTAGACGACGTACTAGGATCAGAGCAGGAAGTCCGCAAGCATGTCATGTTTTTTAAATCCGCATTATTAGGACTGAAAAAGTAAGAAAAGTAAACAAAAATCAGAAAGAATAGTAGACGATGAAATTTTGATTTCATTTCATTGAATTTGAATATAGGAGGGTTTACATCGAAATTTAAAGGCAAGAATTTAAAACTTGAGATACCACCCTGAAATAACTCATAGTGCAGAAAGGATGGCAAAAAGCTGAACTACCGAGACTCCCGCCGGACGGGGAATGGAGTAGCCTCCCAGTTTTGCAACTTGGCATCAGGTCCCATATACTGTACTTCGGCAGTGCTGGAGCCCTCTCCTGGTTGGACCATATGGGCTTCATACAACATTTGCCTCATTGCTCCACATATTTCTTCTATTTCTTCGGCCGTAAAAACCTCTTCTTCTTCTTCCACGTATTTTTGCTTGACAAATGATGCGGTGATATGTGGGATCGGCTGAGGCAATACCCAACCATTTTTCTTGCGTTGGTTAGCCCATTGTTCATCATCTGGGGTAGCTTGAAAACCTATGCCGAAAAACTTTTTATTGGCAGGCAAAGTGACGGATTCTTTAATGCCTTGCAAGGACGCCCCGAGCCCTTTTCCAGGTGTGTACCCATGTTTGATCATGTCGTTGGCGACCATAATTGACGCGTTTGATAGGAAGGGTTGAGGGCATGGGGTTCCTTCCTCATGCTGGTCCGTAACCACAATCTCGAAGGCTTGGTAGACTACGTGCTCGCTGTCTTCTCTTGCTTCCAGGCATGGGGCTAATGGGTCCTTGTAAATAGATTGCTTGTCTTCCCGATAGACCACGATTTCCTGGTCCTCATATTCGAACTTAACCATCTGGTGGAGAGTAGATGGAACTGCCTCGCCGCGTGGATCCAAGGCCTTCCCAGGAGATAATTATAGGAAGTATCCATATCCATGACCTGGAATGTTACTTCGAAGTCTACAGGGCCGATTGTCAAGACCAAATCAATCTCCCCGATCGTGTCTCTCTTGATACCATTGAATGCACGGACGCACACATTGTTGGGCCTGATTCTTTCAGTCCCGATCTCCATTTTTTGTAAGGTCGATAGAGGGAAAATATCAACCCCGGATCCACCGTCCATCATAGCTCTCTTCACGTAGTAACCTTCACATTTAACAGTTAAGTGGAGAGCTTTGTTGTGGGTGGCCCCTTCCGGGGTAAATCATTCTTGCTAAAAGAAATCCGGTTGACCTCGAAAAAATTGTTCTGCCATCCTCTCCATTTGCTCGACTGTGGTGTTGGCCGGAACGTATGCTTCGTTGAGGGTTTTGATCAGGATCTTCTGATGCTCGCTTGAATTCACCAGCAAGGATAGAAGCGGGACCTGGGCGGGGGATTTCCTGAGATCCTCGATTATGGCGTATTCAGAGGTTTTCATATTCTTGAAGAATTTTTCTGCCTCTCCAACAATGATCGGCCTTTTGGGTGGAAAGCGTTTCAACTTGCTTTTGTTTAGCTCTTCTGGGTCGAGGTATTTCTCTCAAGAGTTTATATCGCTTGTTTCCCCGATAATCTCTTTCCCTTTGTATGTCACCACCATCCGACGGTAATTCCATGGGACGGCAGTAGTATTCTTTATGGGAGTTTGCAACGCGCGGCTAATAATCACGGGATCATTCAGCTTGGGTGAAATTATTTGTCCCCGCGCCGCATACGTCCCCTTCGGGACATATATTTTTGAGTCATTCATTATTGCCTTGTTGAATTGTAACCTTATAGGAGGGCTCAAAACATTTTGTTCTTTCCTGTGTGTCTTGGGGATGTAAAGGACAACATCTTTAGAGGGTCCCTTATTTGTCCCAGTCTCAGTCTATTCCGTGACCTGGGGGACGGGGTTACCCTTTCTTATCATCTGCAATGGCGATGATGGCCTTTAGAGCTGGATCAAAATCCTGGTCCTCGCAAATCATGACGATGACGGGACCATGATTGTGAGCGAGCAGTGGATTTTTTGTCACATTGGAAGCTTCTTCGTCCCTTAAAACCACTTTCTTTTGTTCTATAAGGATTTCCACGGCCCTTTTGAGGGTCCAACAGTCCTCTGTGTCGTGCCCTTCTGCTCCGGAATGGTAAGCACAACTAGTACCCCGTCTATATGAGGGTGATTGGGGATTCTGCCCGTTTGGTGGTACGGGTTGCAGGAGCCCCATCTGGACCAATTTTGGGAAGAGGCTGGAATACGACTCTCCGATGGGAGAAATTAAGTCTCCTTGGTGGCTCTCTGGGGTAGGCATTGTACGGGTAGCTGTTTTGAGGCGGGCGTTGATTATATGGAGCTGGGGGATGATGGTTATTTTTTGGGGGTGGAGTTCTATTTTGATTGTATTGTTGTGGCGGCCTGGGATGTGGCTGAGCGTCATTACCGCATAGGGAAAAGGGGGCGAAGCATAAGCTGTATCTTGGTGAGGATAGTAATGTTGGGAAGCTTTAGGAAATGGGTGTGGGTATTGTCGAGGTTTCCTGGCATCAGAAACCATCATGGCCCCTTCTTCTTTCTTTTTCCTGCTGGCCGCAACCCCAGATCCACTTTGGATGGCCTGAGAGGTCGCTCTTATGGCAGATTGGCTCAGCATACGACCAGTTTTTAGCCCGTTCTCCACCATTTCTCCAATTTTAATTGCTTCCCCGAATGGTTTGCCCATGGCGGACATCATATTTTGGAAATAATCAGCTTCCTGTGCTTGTAGAAAAACGCTAACCATTTCAACCTCATCCATCGGAGGTTTGACCCTCGAGGCTTGCTCACGCCATTTGATGGCGTACTCCCTGAAACTCTCTGAGGGTTTATTTTTGTGATTGGATAGTGAGTTTCCATCGGAAGCGATGTCCACATTGTATTGGAATTGTCGGACAAAGTCCCGGGCTAAGTCATCCCATATGTGCCAACGGGATATATCCTGGTCCATGTACCATTCTGATGCAATTCCCGTCAAACTTTCTCCAAAATATGCCATGAGAAGTTCCTCCTTCCCACCTTCTCCCCTGAGCTGGTTGCAGTATCTTTTCAGATGGGCATGGGGTCTCCATATCCGTCATATTTTTCGAACTTGGGGGTCTTAAACCCGAGAGGCAGATGGACATGCGGGAACATGCACAAATCTGCATAGGAGACACTTTTTTGCCCGCTTAGCCCTTGTATATTTTTTAGGCTTTGTTCAATACTCTTCATTTTTCGAGTTATTTCTTTATTCTCGAAGTTTTTCTTATCCTGGCCCAAAGTGAACTCGGGCTGAGTTTGTTGGGGATATGCATCGGGAGTAGCATGAGCGACATCCCGATGGACGGATGGTGTTTGGAATGTGAATGCAGGTGGCTCGAAACTTGACCCAGAGATAGTTGGTGGGGTCGTGGCGGAGATTGGTGGTGCGGTGAAAATGTTGGAAGACACACCAGAAAACAAGGCCTGGGGGCGAACCTTAGAAGGCCTTCCAGCAAAGTGAGCTGACATAGTTGGATATCCAAATGGCGTGGCTGAGTAGCTTATGGGGATGTTGGACGTCCCTCCTGCCCTGAGGATTATCTCTAGGAAACCCGGGATGGTACTGGGTGGTTCCCTACCATTGGACCATGCGTCCCACATTTCCAGCATGCGGCAACGCAGAGTCCTGTTCTCTTAAGCTATTACGGACTCAAATGTTGGGATGACTGGATTTAGGTCTTCAATGGTGGAGTTGACGATTGGCAGGTGACTTTCAGATGTCATTTCTATGCTCCCCTTTGATCTAGTGAAGTAAGGATAGGAAGCCAGGTTACTGCAAAACCAACCACCTTAAAATACCTTTTAGATTGAACCAACAAAACGTTAGTTTAAAACATTTATCACATAGGCAAATCGCACGTACGGGGTATGCAATGCACCTGATGCCTTTCTACATGTCTTTGCCACAGTTGTGTATTTCATCCCGGATTTATCTCTTGGTTTGTTTTTCTTTCTATTATTATTTTTTTCCTTTCCTTTGTTATTGCGTCTGCTATTTATTTCCTCGCTCAGTTTCCTTTCTTATGGTTATTATCGAATCCTATGTGGATTGCCTACGTATCACGGCGCCGCGTGAATAAGATCATCACGTAGTTCATGCTAGCAAAACCCAAAGAGATGCATATATCATTTTCTAAAGGCTTCATTCCAAAAATTTCCATTCATTAAATAAACACTTTTGATTATAGAAAATTAACAACCCATTTTTGGAATTACATAGTTTGCAAAACAGACTTGACACATATTTTTGAAAATATAAAGACTACTGTGGACTCAACATATGACTACGACTAGAAAAATGAAGTACAGACTCGAAAATATCAAGAATACATTAGTGCTGTTGCTCCAAGGGTCGGTAGGGCATCATTCGGCCTTGCCACGGGCCTGCGTGCTATGTCTTGTCGGAGGCGGTAAAGGTCGTCCATTATCTTGTGGACAAAGATCATAACTGCTGAGAAGAAAGTGGTCCGAGTCATATCTTCGCATTCCTGACATCTGGTGACGATGTAGAATGCTATCTCTTGGACCTTTCGCCTGATAATACCCTTCTCTTGAAGCAGGCGCTCGATTTGTTGGGATATCGCTTCTAAAGTTTGAACATCCTTGTGACTCTGTTCTTTCCATTGTTGCAACTCTTTTTCTAACCGAGCCATCATGGCATAGCACTGTTCCCTCTCTGTTTTAAACCTTTTTGCCTGTTTGGCCATCTCGTTCTCGACGGCAGCCAATTTTTCTTTCAAGCCCAAGACTTCCTGGTCATATTTCCTTTTTAGTCTCTAAACAAATTTTGTTCTTTCTTCTGCACGTCTCGTCAATCTTGCCCGAACTTCGGCCAGTTCTTCTTGAGCTTTGTCTAACTCATTCCTATAGCTACATACTTTATGCCTTAGGCTGTTGATAAGCCTTTCATCTGTCCTTCTTCTCTCTGGGTTCTCAGCGGTTGTTTTCAGTTCCTGTATCTGGGCCCGGAGGACTTCATTTTCTTTGGCTAATCTATTTTTCTCCCCTTCGATCGAGGCAGTATGTAGAATGTTTTCGAACTTGATTTCCCTGACCTGGGCCTCCAATTTTCTTATGGTGGCTCGGTAGCTGTTCTCTTTTTCTAACCAAGCCCAATGCTCTTGAGTTTGCTCGGCGAATTATTGTACATGGGGTCTCTTTGCGGGCCGTTCTTTATCTTGATGCTCTCTGCCTCTTACACCGTACCAAGAGGTGTAGGCGGGTTCCACTTCCCCTTTGGATAAGTCTCTCACTCGAGTTTGAGGTTCTAAAAACCTGGACTCATTCCAAATTTGATGGACTCTGCCTTCAGGAAATGCAGCTCTTGGGCATAACTCGATGGCTTGTTGGCTTAAATCCTCGTCATGGGGAACACCCTGTTGCCTCCCCAACTGGCGTAAGACCTGGTGCGGGGCATATGGCTGAATGCTTCGCAGGCCCATTAACAGGAGATAGCAAACCTCAGCAGACATATTGATAACCTCGTTGAGAGGGAGCCACCCGAACGTCCACTCGATTTGGTTGGCAGTCAGTGAGCTCAAGTATGAGTGTCAGGCTTCCGTGCCTTCAGGGAATTGGTTTCCTTTTACCCGAGTACCATGTTCCTCGATGCAGTTCAAACCGATTAAACCGTAATTCATGTAGCCCAGGCGGTGACAGAGGTGTTCGATCAGCCAGATTTGTAGGAGCAGGTTGCACCCCTCAAAGAATTTTCCCCCAAATTAGCAAACTATCAGAGCACGGTAAATCTCGGCTAAGACCATCGGTATCAGTGTGCCATTGGACTTTTTCATCATGAAGTCTGCTATTCCCACAAGTCCGATGTCTATGCATCCGTCACTTTTTGGGCAGATCAAGGTGCCCAAGAATTCTACCACAAAAGCTAGCCCCCGGCGGGCTTCCCATTTAGCCTGATCTTTGTGAGTTAGACCAGTGTTGTTAGCCTCATAACCCTGGGGATCTCCATAACGTCTGTAAAGAAAGTAGAAAGTGCAGAAGCCTTTGGACAAGTGTGGGTCTTGGACATCCCGGCTAATGTTCAACAGATCCAAAAGCTTGTGGGGAGTCACCGCCCTGGGTGCCACTGGGTACCGACTTCTGAGATTGTCATTGAGACCAGCATACCCTGCTATTTCCTCTAGCATGGGTGTCAATTCAAAGTCCGAAAAGTGGAATACATTGTGGGCAGGATTCCAGAACGACACTAGAGCCTCGACGATGTCCAACCTCGGCTTGATCTTTAAAAGGCCAGTAAGTCCCCCTAAAGCTTTTATAACAGACTTTCTACTGGTTTCCCCCAAGTTGCTCCACCACATATGGAGTCCTAGAGGGATTTCCTCGACTGCTTTGAAGGGAATTTTTTCAACTGTATTCATCCTGCACATTCGTTCTTTTTGATTAAGACAATAGAAATTTTTTCGAAAAGTGTCATTTTGGCAAAGAATTTTGTAATAAATAAAATGGACCACATTTGCGAATACGGCCTTTTAAGGCTGTGTTTGCGAATTGGGTCGAAATTTAAAGACAAAACACAGGCGACCATTTTTGCAAAACAGCCTTCCGGCGCCCCACTTGGGCGATCAGGCTATAATGGCGTCACCTAATTTTATTTAGGGCTATATCCATTTGATTTTGAAAAATGGAGTTGGACCCGATTAGGGTTGCCTACGTATCCCACACCCGTGAGAATCAAACAAAGCGTAGTTCGGAAAAAATCCTGATTGACTAAAAATATACACCCACTCATTTTGTTTTATATATATATATTAGAAATTTTGGCAGAGTTTCGGGATAAATATGAGGATTTTAAATAGGGTGAATTCTCTATTCTGCCTCACTCTTGGTTTTTCTGTTCATTTTTTGGTTTATCCGGTCAATACACAAACTGAGACAAATAAATGAATGCGTAGCAAGTAAGATGCATCATGGTAGTGTTTCATTTCGGGTACACCTGCCCTAGACGGACCTAACCCCTGTGTTGAGTCTCCTAAGTCAAATGCACATGATTCAAATAAGCGTTCCTACTAGGGATACGGCATGAGGTTTTCTTATTCTAGGCTTAAACCTGGGGTTTTGTTCTAGACCAGGCTTACCCGAGCGGACAGCTCGAGCCGAGGTCGGGGCAGCGTACCAGGAATACAGAAGCTTCACCGGCTTTGCAACTTATCCGTACCTCGTTCTAAAATTTGGATACGACTCTAACAGAAAAGAAGTCACACGAAGTGCACACTTCCCAAATGATTTAGAAGACTCAGAGAGAAGAGGGTTTCGACACAATTTATATATAGTTCAGATAATATCAAAGCGGTTAAAAATCAACATTTAGCACATTAGGTTCAAACATATAAAATCAGATAATAAAGCCAAATATAACAGCTATTCTAAGCTCGAATTCTAAACCCTGAACCAGAGCATCTGGGTTCTCTCTTCTCTAGCAGAGTCGCCAGAGCTGTCACACCTCTTTTTTCCCAAAAGGGATGATATAGGGAATTTTTCTAATTGAAGTGACATTATTCAGATTTGGGATTTATTTTAGTTTTCAGAGTCTCCACCCGAATTTTTGACGATGCTCCGGGACACCGTTTTATTTTAAAATCCCAGACTGAGGAAATTTTGACTCTGTTTTAATTTGTCGCGATCAGAAATATGAGTAAGGAATTCTGTTAACCCGGGAGAAGGTGTTAGGCATTCCCGAGTTCCGTGGTTCTAGCACGGTCACTTACTATTAATATTTGGCCTATATTATCTGATTGTTTTACGTGTTTTAGCCTATTGTGCATTTAGCCTTTTTTACTTTTTAAAAACCGCTTTCAATATTTATGGATTTATCTTGAAATAAGTCACGATGTCGTGCACTTATTTGTTTTTGGGACATATTATAACTACGCCACATAAAATGCACCCGCAATTACAACATGTGATTTTTATTATAGTTTGAAGTTGAAGACGGGGACATGAGTTGTCGCACCCGCGTGTAGATTACGTAGTCAAGACTATGGTCGTGACGGTTTTATAATGCCCATTTGTGGCGATGTTTGAGTTTTCTATTTTTTGCAAGAGCGTTTTAGTTTTAAGATTGATTAGGACGTTTATGGGTTTATCTTGGACAAGTTACGATGGCGTGCACTTGTTATTTTTTATCACAGGGCAAAACCTCACATGAAATGCACTCGTGATAGCTATGTGCATTTTTAGTTGTTTAGAATTGAGGGTCGGGGGCATGAGTTGCCACTCCCGAGTGTAGCTTATTGTAGCTTGGAATAGTATTCGGTTCTTTATCAAATTTCAATCTAAAGGGCATGATTTTATCTAGAGGGGGTTGTCTAAAGAAAGAGAGGAATTCATTAGCCTAAAAGGAAATAATTTTCGGGCTATGGCCATATTTTGCCCCAATAAATCACTTTAGGCCACCCTATGCTTGGCTATTTCTGGACAGAATTTTTGTTTTTTAACCAACGATGGCAAGTATGGGAATCAGGACGTCCCACATTCGTTCAAATGTGTACACTTAAGAAATTCAGATGTCCAAATATGTTACTTATTAATTCTGATATGGATGGGCAAGATGAAATCACTCTAGTTCTGCCAGAATATTTTTTGATTTCTAACAAAGATCATACCACATGTGGTCTTTATTAATTTAGAAACAGTAATCCTTATCAATTCTAAACAAACTAATCTCATGCTACCAAAGAATTAATGTTCGCATGTATGTATACGTTGATTCTCGCAAATTTACGATACCCAAGGTAAGCTGAAGGTGATCTACTGATTCTATCCATGTTGAAACTCTACTGAATTTGAAATAAACATTTTTTTCCAGTAAAAAAAAATCCAAACGGGGTGTTTATGCAGTTTTTACATACGTTCTTAATATTATTTGCAGAACAGAAAAATGTAAACTCAAAATTTAGGAACATGAATAAAAATTGAAATTAAGCGTACAATCCAGTCTTTAAATTACATTACAATGAAAGCACAAGAAATACAGGGAGGGGGTTATAACTTGACTGCCACTAAATGTTGTATACCCTTTAAAGGGTGAATTTCAGCCATCTACACTACTATTTTGTGCACTATTATGGGGTGAATTTGACCATTGGAGGGTCAGATTCATCTACCCTAGTGCCATTTATCTTTCTAACATACTAAATACATATGAAATTACCACCTAGCTATCAAACATTAAGCTTGTTAACAGAAGTTCAGCACACTACCAAGCAGATTCCAAGAATTGCATGCATACATTTAGATAATGATAATCTTACTTCAGTTTCTACATTAAGAAAGGGGTAGAAGAAGATTCACATATTCTTGAAGAAAATACAACATGAACCAATAAGTTTAAAACAAAGTCTGAATTCAATAATTTTGTATAAAGTTCACAGTTACATACCTTTAAAGAGAAAGAAAATCCAGCAAGAAACTTGACCAAATAAAGTTCAATTATGAATAATAAACAACAAAATAGGAATGGAGATCAGCAGCAAACAGAAAACCCAGGGACAGAACCAAACAGCCAAGCAAGAATTAACCCAGAAATCTTTGAGTGTGAATGTTTGAAGAAGACTCCCAGAAATCAGAAATCCAAAAAAAAATAGCAGCTGGGCTAGGCCATTTAGTTGTGGACTTGTTTTCAAAAAAGGAAGTCAGAGATTTTTTTTTTGCTAATAAGACTCTCTTTTCAAAATCTTTTAAGTAGAGACAGTATTTTTTGAAGAATGGGAAGGATCCTGTATCCCAGCAGCTCACATGTGTAAAAATTCCAACCCCTTCACCTCTAAAAAGAGGGTCTACTTATAGGGCAGCTGTTAACCCTATCTTTGGGACAACTACCCCTATTCTAGAACATTCGTACCTATTAAAAGACCCTTTTACCCTTAAAATTCTGATTTCCTAAGTCTACATTACCTATTGTACCTCTTAGAGTCCCTGAATTTACCATTGGGTAATCAAGGTTAAGCTCACTTTGGGTTATTATTTAACTCTAGTTAACTAAAACTAGTTAGGTTAACTAGTTAACTAGGCATTAACTTTGGTTAGTTAACCCCAACTATGTTCTTTAGTTAACTATAAGTTGTTCTTGACTAAGGTTGAGTTAATTAATTAAAGATTAATTGACTAAATTCCTAGAGTTAGTTTTATACTACTTACTTATGTTTAAATCAACTAATTGAAGTAAACAATCAGTTTTGACTTCTTAAATTAAGTTAACTGTTTTAGTTTAATTAAGTCAAACTCACTTACCTAAAATCAGAAAACTCAACTAATTATCAAGCCTAGGTTAAATAATTTGTTCTAGTTAATTAATCCTAAATTAATTACCTTAGGCAGATTTTAGGACTTAATTAGTCAATAAAAAATGGTTGGTTTATTAGATTGCTTCTTGATCTTAGTTAATTATATTAGTAACTAAACTCTCCATGAAGTTAGGAGCCTAATTAACTAATAAAATGATCTAGGTGAATGATTAATCTTCACATTATACTAAGGTTAGGGTGAGTAATCAAATAGGGATGGACAGTAGCATTTAGAGAGGAGATAAACGACAGTAAAGGTATTCTGGAGGACTTAAGCATGAACCAATAAAGCTAATTATTAATTTTAAACAAGTAAAACCTTTAGTAAATCAATGGTGATTAACAGGAAAACCTAAATGACTAAACATGGTTGCAAAAACAGTCCGGAATGTGCATAGCATGTTAAACACTAAATCAATCAAATCGAAGGTAATGCAAATCCAAACATAACAGTCATACACAATGACGAAAACTAATTACTTAATTGACGAGAATAAAATCAAGACATGATTGTCACGAAGCACATTTAGAGTTTAAACTAACAGGTGGAAGAAAGCGACGAAAGAAAACAAAAGATCTAAACAGTGATACAACAAAAATAATTAAACTATGACATACTCATGCTAATAGCACAAAGACAGTTAGAAGGGGAAGAGGGGATACCTGTAAAAGGGGTTTTTGGGCCGGGAAAGAGAAAGGAGGTCGTTGGACCTTACCGGATCCAGTGGGGTTTGAAAATGAATCAAACCTTCATGAATCGATTGCTCTAGTTAAGAGCAATCGACCCATGAAGGTCTGAACCATTGATTATTCTCGAATCGGCCGGGGAGTAGTTTTTGGGGTTTTCAGATTTCTTAGATCTGANTTATTTACATATTAATTAAGAATAAAACAAACAATTATATATTCTTAATTAAATCTATGAATTATCGAATAAAAATAATTAATTTTTATAGTAATTAGTTATTAAAAACTACATTACGTTAAATACTCGTCAGTCGTCTATTATTTAATTAGTTATAAATAATAACTTCATAATTCCTTGATAATAGTGATGCAAATTTTATTAATTTTGAAATATGAATTTTGGATATGCAAAAATGCAAGTAAGTCACAATTAATTACTGAAAAATCAACAAAATTCATGAAATCAATTGATTTATTGAGATTTTTATAAGACGATACGGCGAGTAAAAATCACATGCTCATAACAACTTTTCCTCTAGAATCCACTTCCAAACTACTCGAATCTATCCACAAAAGACTCAATAATATCAAATATTGCTAAAGAAATTAATTACAATGCACATATTTAGATTTTCCCAAGTTTTCCCCCAAAAGTCAAAAATCGATCCCGGACCCGCTTGGTCAAAATTCGAGGTTCGGACCAAAATCCATTCACCCATTCACTCCGGAGACTGATTATCTAATTTGTTTCGAAATCCGACCTCAATTCGAGGTCTAAATTTCAATTATACAAAAATCCCTAATTCTACCCAAATCCCCAATTTTCCACCATGAAAATCCTAAATCCTAGGTTGAAAATTCATAAAATGTGATGGATAACTGAAAGAAAGTGGGTTAGGATCACTTACCAAAGTTTTGGTGAAGAAATTGGTCTTGAAAAAATCGTCTCTAGGGTTCTAGGATTTGAAAATTTGTGAAATGAATAAAAATTCCCGTCTAAGTCTTATTTCATCAATTGCAGATGTCGTATTTGCGACCTGGGCTTCGCAAATGCGAAGGGACCATCGCAAATACGAAGTCCTTCACACTTCTGCATTTTTCGCAAATACGAAAAAAGTTTCGCAAATGCGAACACTAGATGATCGCAAATGCGACACAATCGTCACAAATGCGAAGACTACCTTCCCGGGACCAACTTCGCAAATGCGAAGGTTGTTTCACAATTGCAAAACCTGTGTGGCTCAGCTCCTCTTCACATTTGTGATGAGAAGCTCGCAAATGCGAAATTCTCAAATGTCGCAATTGTGATGCCTGATCTCGCAAATGCGAGATCAGAGGCATGCGACAAAATCAGTTACACCAGCAAATTTCACCAAGTCCAAAATAACTCTGAAGCCTATCCGAAACTCACCCGAGCCTTTGGGGCCCTAAACCAAAAGTATACACTGGTCTAAAAACATCATACGAACTTGTTAGCGCGATCAAATCGCAAAAATAACACCTAGAACTACGAATTGAACATCAAATCGAATGAAATTTTCAAGAAAACTTTGAAATTCCTATTTTCACAACCGGACGTCTGAATCACGTCAAACCAACTCCGTTTTTCAACAAATTTCACAGACAAGTCATAAATATGGTATTGGACCTATACCGGGTTTCGGAACCAAATTATGGACCCGTTATCCAAAAAGTAAAACTTTGGTCAAACACTTCAATTTTATTAAGCTTTCAACTTTCAAATTTTGATATAGTCCGATATCTCGGGCTAGGGAATTTCGATTTCGATTCCGGGCATATGTCCGAGTCCCAAATCACGATACGGACCCTCGGAGACCATTAGAATACGAATCCGGGTTCGTTTACCAAAAATGCTGACCGAAGTCAACTCAAAGGAAGTTTATAGGAAAATTTTCTTATTTTTATCAGTTTTAACATAAAAACTTTCTGGAAAGACGTTTGAACTGCGTACGCAAATCGAGGAAGACTAAAACATGACTTTTAAAAGTTTCTGATCATGGAATTAAGTTTAAATCACAAAATGACCTATCGGGTTATCACACTGTGCTCCTCCTCCTACTCCATCTTCATATGTGCCGTAAAACAATTGAAGACCCACTGCTACTTCGTGGTTAGTTTGGTTGAAGAAATTTTAAAGATACCATTGTTTATATTGTTGAAGATGACAAAGTGCATCTATTATTTTTTGAATCTAACTATTGAGAATTTTTAGTATATCAAATTTAGAGTCAGTTTAAATCAAATTTAAAGCAAAAACAGTTGGATAAATTTTCTTATAAACTTGTGGACTCCAGTGATGTGCCAATAAATTTTGTACTAAACTCCAAATGATTCGCTAGGACTTGTGGCAAGTTCATCTATCAGAAATTCCCATTTTCGTACTAAACTACTGGTGATTTGGCATGAATTATAAGATATTCCACCATGAGTTGCGCCAATGCAAGTCTTTTGGCGATCCACAAATTAACTACTCCAACTGAGGTTAGTGAAACTATGTAACTAACTTATTTTGGAATACAATGTCATATTTTCGGTACAATTATAAATTTCAGGTGATATTTATGGCCAAAGTTGGATGATATTTATGTGACAAAAATAGAAAAGTGACTTTTGCATTACAAACTCAAATTTGAATGGTCATAGGTAAAATTTACTCAAAATATTCACACCGAAACTACTTTTTTGGTAACTAATTAAATATAAATCTTAAAATCTTTTAGAAACTAGTCTAACGAGGTAAATTAAAATGTATGTCAACAATCAAATATGTGAAAGTTTATCATATTAATTTTGTTAACACCATCTAACTTCAAAATCTAACTTTGCGCGGGTTTTCTATAATCTATCTACAGCACTAACAAACCAGAGTAATTTTTAAGTCCGACACATGCAGAGGCGAAGCCAGAATTTCAAGCTTATGGATTTAATGAATTTTTTAACACAAATATAGAGTTCGAACCAAAGCTACTGAGTTCGGCCGAACCCACTGACTACACTCTAGCTCCGCCCTGAACGCATGCTCTTCCATGCTCAAAGATTATCAAAGAAAATAATAAAACAAAAGAATCTTTTTAGGTCTTTAAAGATGCGATTCATTACACTCCAAAAGGCAATCGACGATACATAACATAAAACTCACAAGCCATGTCTACTGAATCAAAAGGGGGAGTATTGGAACAAGTCTTTTTGACATATCCTTGATGTAGGTGGATAGAATTAAAGCATGTCTCGCTTAACTGATTTAAATAGCCGTTAATCATTACTTGTTTGAATAAAAATGTTAAAGCTAATAGCCGTTGAAATATTAGGTATAAAAGTGCTCATAAGCATTTTTTTCTGTTAAAATATTTTTCTTTTTAAAAATAAAAAGTTTATTTATTAAAAAATATTATTCAGAATAATAGAATAAAATAAAAAATAAAAATATATATCTTCTATTATATTGTAAAAATAAAGTAATAGACAAAAAAAGTAATATGCTAATAAAGTTTCTATTAACAATGCAATAATACTAAATATTGGATAATATAATAAGGAAAAATACAGAACAAAAAATTGTTCAATGACTATACAACACTCTTTAATGTAATCGAGATTTTATTCGTTAAAATTCAGATAATATTATTGAGAATAATAGGATAAAATTAAAATAAAAATATTTTAAGAGTAATAAAATGTAGTTCTTCTATTAAAAAAAGAAAGTAGTAGACAAAAATATTAAACAAATTAATATGCTAATAAAATTTCTATTAACAATGTAAAAATACTAAATATTGGATAATTATAATAAATAAAAATATAGAACAAAAAATTTATTCAATGACTATACAAGTCACTTTAATTTAATAGATATTTTATTGATTAAAATTCATAAAATATTATCGAGAACATTAGAATAAAATTTAAAATAAAAAAATATTTCAAGAGTAATAAAATATAGTTCTTCTATTATATTACAAAAAGAAAGTAGTAGACAAAAATATTAAACAAAGTAACATGCTAACAAAAAATTCTATTAACAATGCAATTTTATTAAATATTGGATAAGTATAATAAAGAAAAATATAAAACAAAAAAGTTATTTGATGACTATATACTCTTTAATTTAATAGAGATTTTATTCATCAAAATTCAGATAATATTATTGATAACAACAAAATAAAATTTAAAATAAAATATATATCTTCTCTTATATCATTAAAAGAAAGTGAGCAGACAAAAATATAAATAAAATAATATGCTAATAAATTTTTTTATTAATAATATATTAATAACTAAATATTGGATCATAGAATAAAGAAAAATATACGAAATTGAGAATGCTTGAGGCATAAGAACGAATTTCTTTAAAGAAGATATTGTCCGTATACAAATTTAACGAAAAACACAAACAATCTTCTTTAGGATACAACAAGCTTTTTTGAATCATTTTGTAGGGGTTCTCACGTTAATTTATAGGCTATGCATTTTTCAAAAAATCACTTTATTCACTAACAGATGTGTCTGTTTATTTAAGTTTTAAACTTCAAATAAAATTAATTTTCGTTATACAAGAAAATAATATCCAGCCAAACTTAAGTATTAATAAGGAAAAAGGGCTAATTTTATCCCTGTACTTATAAATATTGTCTACATATAATCACCTTATACTTTGGGACAAATATACTTCTACCGATACCATACTTGTTATATATACCCCTATCTTTATTAACAGAAGTCCACCAAGGGTATGACCAACTATTAAATTCCTATGTGTCCTGACATTTTGGGTAAGATGTATGCCACACAACTCAAAACCGATATTTTTTTCCTCCAATACCTTCTTCCCCCCTTCCATTTATCTTCCTTAGAACCTCCACCAAGATCAATGGCCACACTCTAAAAGAAAAAAAAAAGAAAAAGATTTGGTATGCAACAGTAGCAGAAACTGAAAAAGTTTTTTGATGGGAATAGAGTAATAATTAGTGTGAATAATAAATACTCCATAAACATTAGAAGGATTAAAAAGAGAAAGCATTTAGACATCTTTTTATGGCCTTGATAAGGTCCTCCGGGAGGTTTGTGGCAGTTCTACTACTGTGATTTTGTGTAAGATCTTTTTTTAAACTGTATAATCGAGTTTCTGGGTTACTTTATAAAATTTATAATTTCTTAAATTTTACACGTTTGATTAATCCTAATAAAATTATGATCTAATATATCATATTAACTTAATAAATATTAGTTATATTTTATTATTTAATATAGTGCGCAGAAATATAACACACTCTATACAAAATTAAAGGATACACATCATATACTTCTTTGATTGTGAAAATAAGTGAGAAATCGAATGGCTTGTTTAAACAAACTGAATGAAGATATTGTAAAAAATTTGCTGAATATACTAAAAATTAATCGATACTCAATGTTTTTGAAATCCTTAATAAATATTTCACAATTATCTAATTTTTTCATTGCGCTTAAGAGTGATGCTGGTTTAGATCAAGGAGTATACAACCTACTAACTGTATCAGAAATTGCAGGTATATTGGTCGAATAAGATATCGATAATTCTATTCATGCACCACATATTCGAATATATGTTTCGTCCTCCCAGAAACAAATTTTACCTCTTGCAGATGTGCAGAAACAGTTGAGTGGAAAGATATTCAAAATTCAAAAGAAAAAATTAAATTTTTTACAAAATATTATGATACAGTGCAAAAGTTGTCCATTATCGTACATGAACAAAGACAATGAGATCCACCAAGAGTTGCCGCCAAACATGATGGATGTTGCCGAGGGGAGCAAACGCAAAATTGAACGTCTTGGCTTGGAGGGAAGAGAATCTCAAGAGACAACTAATAAAGACAATGCTTTCCACTACCCGCGGAGTTTGGAGTTAATTTTATCCATTGTCATTGAACTTTTGTGTTTGTTACCCAAAAGTCACTTTTCTTTCTTTTTTTTTTTTTACGTAAAAATCATTCAACTTTGTGTTCATTACACAAAAGTTATTTTTCTTTCTTTTGTTACACAAAAATCATTTAACTTTGCTCTAGTTATCACAAAAGACACATTTTTACTTGAAAAGTCTATTATGCCCTGGATATTATATAATACCTTCTATATTATATATTATATAATATTTTTTTTACTATGTATATAAATAAAATACATAAGTAAAAATATAATATATAAATAAAATACATAGGTAAAAATATATTATATAGTATAATATAGAAGATATTACATAAATATGAATGTTTATATAATATCAAAAGCATAATAGACTTTTCAAGTAAAAATGTGACTTTTATGATAACTAGAGCAAAGTAAAATGATTTTTGTGTAACAAAAGAAAGAAAAATGACTTTTGTGTAAACACAAAGTTCAATGATTTTTACGTAACAAAAAAAAAAAAGAAAAATAACTTTTGGGTTACAAACACAAAAGTTCAATGACCATGGATAAAATTATCTTCGGGGCTTAAAGACTCCTCCTTTGAAAAAGTAATTGTAAGGTGTTTGAACTTTCTGATAAAGTTGTTGTTCTTTTATTTGCTCATATTAATCAATTTGTGTGTTTCTCTTTTTATTGTTTCTAACTACATTGGAGGTTGGAGCTTGAATCTTGGTATTATAAGTTTATCTTAATTTTACCGGCTATTTTCTCTATACATGCCATGCCAGTATTGATCAGTTTGTGTGTTATTGCTTGATCTTGATGAATCAAATGTGCAATAGATATATTGGACTGTTAAAATGGTCGTAGTAGTTTTTCAAATTGGTGTTTGTCTCCACCTCAAGGTCCAAATAATAGGGAATAAGAAAGAAAGTTTAATCAAGAAAAAAAAGCAACTGCATTTTGATGGATGGATTATAGGAACAATATTTTCTTGCGTCAATGAAAGAGGCATTCTTTTTTTGCTCTTCCTCCGTAAAAATAGCAATTCTTCTGTTCTATCTTTGTTTGTCATTCATCTTTGATTTTGCTTTAGCTAAATACAACTACATATATAAAGTCTGCGAATTTATTAATCTCCGGATCTATTTAAGAGGCTTTCTCAATAGTTGTTAGGAAAAAGAATAAGAAAGATGAAAAGTTTTAAATTTGTGTATTGTTGAGATGGATATTATTTTTGGTAATATAAACACAATTTATTGTTGAGTGACCGTCTTCGTCTTCAAATATATGCATGCCCAGATACACCAGAGGGATTCTTATTAATTGCTTTCATATATAATTAGAAAGTCAAAACAACTTCAAAAACTAAATAATGGAGTTCTTATTTGGGTTGCAGTTTTTCTTTAAACTTCCAATGGCCCTCAACTTAAGACGTTTTCATGGAGTATAGAATGATATAGTTTGAGTTTAGTGGGAGGATAAAATATGAGTCAATTGGTTTTAATGATCTGGAAAACTACTTCGCTGGCCAATATAACAGTGTTTGAATTTTCAGCAGCAAGTTATTTGGACTAAAACATTATTTATTTATAAATTAGTTTGTTTGAGAAATTCCATGTTGCTTATTACTGATAATTAATTTTGGAATGATTTTCTTTAGATGAAGCCTTTAGTGTTCTTCAAGGTGTTGGGACTATTGATTTTTCAAGAGTGGAGAAGTTTGCCCTTTACAGTCCATTAATAATGTTTTTTTGTTATTCAAATTGTAAATGTGTGTATGAGATCATTTCCTCTTTGTCATATACTGAGATTACATAATCGAAATAACATATATACTTTCTGTTCTGTAACTAGCATTTGGAAGTAAAAGAATTTTTTTGAGTATTGTGCAATATGTATAAAGCAAGTAAAAGAGTAATTCAGTCATTTTTTTTTAAAACAAGATATCATATCGTCGATGTAGCATTGCATCCTTCGTCGAAATTGAACGTGCGGTTTCTATAAAGTTATTTCTTGAAACAGAAAGATTAGGTTGTACGTCTATTTCCGCTTTTGATAGTTTTCCTTTTATCTAGGTGAAAAGTTGCCTCAATAAAATAAAATCAAAAGACAGAAATATAGAGAATGGAAAATCTGCACTAGAGGGTGCATAATCATAGAGGTTAGGTGCCGCCAATTAAAGATAGGTTTGGGTGATGAAATTGAATAAAGAATAGTACGAAGAAACTAAACCGATATATATTTCCCAATTTCTAGGCTTTGATCTTTTATTTGATTGTTAAGATATCATTGTTAACGGGGAATAAATTTCTTGAGAATGCATCATATCTCTCAACACATGTGTAATTCCTACGTACACTTGTTCTTGCACCTCTCAGCATTGTTTAATTTTCCCTTGGTACGTTCTAGCAATACAACATATTTACTTAATTTCACTTGCTCTCTTAGTTGAAGTCACATTTTGCTACTGTTTTGGGATGCATTTGAAGGCATTTTGCTGCTATTTTTGGATGCGGTTAAAGTCACGGTGATGTTGCTGCTTTCTGCCTGCGGTTAAAGCTAATCTTTTGTTGGTGTGATATTAGATTAGTTTACCTATTTACTATCTGTCTGTAATACTACCCCATCTCCCATATTACTTAATTAACCCATCCTCCATGGTTTATAAACATGTGAATGCAGGATGATTTAAGAAAAAATCACCATGTCTTCCTCATTATTATATCACCTCTTCATATTTTGCTTAGTATTAAGTTCTTTTTCATTGCATGTATCTCTAGTAACATTGTTTAATTATAATATTCTTATATACAATCAAACTCCGATTTTGGTTCAAACGAAATGTTCTGTAGGAGGGAAAGATGTTGGAAAGCACCCAATTCAACAGAAAGATGAATACACAAGTACTTTTCCCATAGTTATCAAAGGGGATAATACAATTGTATGCAACATAAGTTTGATCAGATGTTTCGTATTTTTCTTTAATGGATAGTTAACTACTCTGAATATGTGTTTTTGGTGTTAATGTTCTAAATAGCTTTCAAACGTGTTTGTGTGTTTCATCATCCTTTTATTAAAGGAGTTTGTTCTTTCCCTGCTTTGGTTTTTAGTTGTCATAGAAAAGGACATAAGCATTCCCCTAGCTCATTTCTGTCCTAACTCTATATTGACTTCTTTGTTCATTGTGATGCAGACACTAGCATCTTTTGCACGAGTTATGAGGATAACATACTCGATTGTTTGGTCAAATGCTTTAGTGGTCATGCTACATTTGTTTTTGTTTTTTCATTAATAGATTGTGCACTCGCTTCCCATTTCTCTTGCATAATTTTATCCAACAAAAGCTAAATTTGAAGAGATTTAGGAATCCGTTTACATGTTCTTAGTCTCGTGTAATTATTATTATGCATATATTTGACTTTACTTCGTTCAGTTCAATTTTCTTCATAAATATTCTATCAGGTATCAATACAATTGATTGATCAATAATGGTGTAACAGAAGGCTTACTTAAGGCAAGAGAGCTCGTGGATCAAACGCCGCAAATTTCTCACAAGTTTCAAGCTTCAAGCAATCAAGTTCAAATTCAAGAAATCAAGTTCAAGCTCAAGAACGAAGAACAAATCAAGATTCAAGGAGTATGAGTTCAAATCAAAGTTCGTGCTAGTTGAATTCGAGATCATCGTTCGTGACAACAAATATAGATTCAAGATCAAGCTCAAAGCCCCTTGAATTTTTTTACTATTGGAAAGAAGAATCAGAGGATTCATAGAGATTGTAACACTCAAGTATTCGACGCAATTTATTGTCTACAAATTCTGGCACGTCCAGTGGGACAATCTCTACCTCTCATCTCAACTTTTCAATCACCAAAGTTCAAGAACAACGAAATGGCTTAAAAATCAACTACAGTTCAACTTCCGCCAAGGCTGCCAATTCCAAGTTCTATGCGGATATGGAAAACATACTCGAAGTTACCTTTGGAAGATTTGGACCAGTTACGAGGAGCAAAGCAAGCTCGTTAGGACAACAAGCACCCCAAGTGTCGTCCATATCTACCCCTATTTTCGGATCTTCATCCTCAAAAGGATCAAGATCTTCCACAAATGCACCTGAAGGAGGAAGCGATGTTGCTGAAAAGATCAAGAAAACTCTTGTTCTGCTTGGCCTCTCCGGATCCAAGCACTCTGCTGTGAAGGAAGATGATGACGCTTCAAGTGATGGGTTCTCTCCACTTACACCACATAGAGTGAGCCAATCAAGGATAAATCTGTGTGAAAATCCATGCTACTCTCATCATCCATGACAACATGCAAGCCATGGTGACAAACACTTCATCTGTGGAGGAGCAGTTGGCAAACTTGACGGATAAATCTGTGTGAAAATCCATGCTACTCTCATCATCCATGACAACATGCAAGCCATGGTGACAAACACTTCATCTGTGGAGGAGCAGTTGGCAAACTTGACGGATAAATCTGTGTGAAAATCCATGCTACTCTCATCATCCATGACAACANCCAATTAAAGGAGTTTATTGAAGGGACTATAAAAAACAAATATGAAGTTTCTTCCAAATCCTCCTTTACCTACGCAAATCCGTACACCTCAAGGATCGATATGTTGAAGATTCCTGCTGGTTATCAACCTCCGAAATTTCAGCAGTTTGATGGCAAAGGCAATCCAAAGCAACATGTGGTGCACTTCGTTGAGACATGCAACAATGCTAGGACTTATGGAGATTACCTTGTCAAACAGTTTGTCCGCTATGCTTTTGATTGGTACACGGACCTCGAGGCTGGATCTGTTGATAGCTGGGATCAACTAGAGAAAGAATTCCTCAATCGCTTTTATAGCACGAGACGTACTGTGAGTATGGTAGAACTCACAAGTACTCGTCAACGGAAGAGTGAACCCGCTATCGACTTTATCAATCGTCGAAGGAATGCAAGCCTCAACTGTAAAGACAAGCTTAGTGAAGCTTTTGGCATAGAGATGTGCATCCAAGGTATGTATTGGGTATTGCGCTACATCTTGCAAGGTATCAAGCCTAGCACATTCGAATAACTTGCAACTCGTGCCCATGACATGGAATTAAGTATGGGATCTGCTGGAAATGAAAGTCTGCCCATCTATGAATCTCGCAAAGGGAACGACAAGCAAGAAATCAAAAAATGGAGCAAGTTTCTACCAATATCTGAAAATAAAGAAGCTATGAATGTCAACACATCACCTGTGAAGTTCACGACGAAGGTGAGCAAGAAGAAGAGTATGAAGTCCACTTCGTTTTAAGATAATCCAAGTGGAAAGTTGACTCTAAAAGAAATGCAAGAGAAAGAGTACCCATTTCTGGATTCTGATGTGCCAGCTATTTTTGAAGAACTCCTCGAGTTAAATCTCATTGAGCTTCTGGAGATGAAGCGACCAAATGAAGCTGGGAAGATCGATGACCCAAATTACTGCAAATATCATTGACTTGTGAGCCACCCTCTTGAGAAGTGCTTTGTCTTCAAGGACAAAGTTATAGACTTGGCTCGTGAAAAGAAGATCGTGCTTGAAGATAAAAAAAGCAAGCGCAAACCAAGTCTCTACCATATTTGACTCATTCAGTTCAGAAGAATTATGTAGTTCTAAAGAAAGTAAAGATGAAGAATTACTGGAGAAGTACAAAGTTGAAGACGGTCAACCTGAATATGATGAAGGTTGGACGTTGGTGACTCGTCGTAGGCGCCATAAAAGGAGCCCACGAAAAGGATCAATGGAACAACCAACAAGGAAAATAATGGTGAAAAGTCCTAGGAGATGGAATACCAGTTAAGCATGAAAAGAAAGCGAAAGTGGAGGTGCATAACCCTCAAAAGCCACGACATCCGGTGACCTTGGAGAAGTTTTTACCAAGTTGGTTTTGCACGAAGATTTCCCATGGGAGTATTGATGCCTCTTGTTTCCATACTGACGAAAGGAAGAAAAAGAGTGATGACCTACCGTTGGCACCATCTTCGGAAAAGCTTATCGAGTCCACTCCTCAAGAAGTTAACGCTTGTGAGGAAAAATTCACGTTCACAAATGACGACCTTCTTCTAGGTGACACTCCTCATAACCGACCATTATACCTAGTTGGCTATATGCATGATGAAAGGGTAAATCAAATTTTTGTTGATGGAGGATCCTTAGTGAACATTTTTCCAATTCGCACTATGAAAGAACTTGGTATTCCCATGAACAAACTCTCAGAAAGTCGTGTGATGATCCAAGGATTCAACCAAGGGGGGCAAAGAGCCATAGGCGCGATCAGGCTGGGAATCACCATTGAAGATATGCAATCAAGTGCATGGCTGCATGTGATCGATGCGAAGACTTCATACAATGTCTTGCTTGGAAGGCCTTGGATACATGAGAATAAAGTAGTTCCATCTACCTACCATCAATGTTTAAAAACTACGGGGGTGAAGTCGAGAAGAAGATAGTTACTGATGATGAGCCATTCACCGAGGCAGAGTCACACTTCGCCTATGCAAAGTTCTACTTGAAGAACCGTATTGTGAAGGAGCTAAAATTTGATGACGGCATAAAAATCAAGAATGACGAGCCCATAACTGAAATAGCTGAGGTGACTATTGGTAAAGACAAAGCTGTTACTGAAGAGGTATATGCCAACGCGAATAAATCTCATAGAGGGGATATTGAGTCTTATGGAAAGAAAGTAAGTCCCGCGCTCCAATATGTCCCTAAAAGGAAGAAAGGCGAGGGTAAATCATCTAATCTCCACGCTAAATGAGTTAACTCTTCCGATAAAACGAATTGAGGCAGTAAAGTTGTCCTCGAAGCCGCTTGCAGTGTTTGTAGCCCAAAATCGTTTGCGGAATATGTCACTCCCTACGAAGCGAACTGATGAAGGTTTTGACCTTAACGCTTACAAACTATTTGCAAAGGCTGGATACAATCCCAATGAGCTGTCAAAGTTAGGAAAGCTCCCATAAGAATCTTCAACGAGGCAACCACGTGAAGGATTGGGATACAAGCAACCGTCACCAGTGCACATCTCAATAAGAAGGGCGAGTAGCAATTATATCACTGTAGAAGACGAATATGCCGCTTCTAAAAGACCTTCCGTCTTTGAACGACTTGGAAAATAAACTGTGAGAACTTCCGTATTTGAGAGATTGGGTTCGTTAAATAAGGGTTATAAGTTCCAGAGAAATTATCGAAATACAAGAACACCCGATGTGCCCAAAATTCAGAAGATCTCTAAAGATTTCCAAAGTTTGGTTCCTTCTAGAATGAATCAACAAACAAAAGTCATGGTTTCGTGTGATGAAGTATAGAAGGTTAAGCCATACACTGTGGTCTACACTAAAGAACATGATGAAGACGAAGAAAGTGTGGGTTCTTCGTATCATGTTACTGCACAAAGCGAGCATAGTGTTTTATCTCTAATGGAGGATGATGAGAAATTGGATGATGTTTCACCGTGTTATCACATATCCTTCAACGATGGGGACCCTCAAGAAGATGAAGATGTGAAAGATGCTCCCCCAAAACTTGAAGAAGGGGTGAAGGCAACGGTTGATGCCTTAAAAGAAGTTAACCTTGGCATTGATGAAGAACCAAGACCTACCTACCTAAATGCTTTACTTGAAGTTGATGAAGAAAGCACTTATATTGAGTTCTCAAGGAGTTTAGGGATGTCTGTGCTTGGAGTTACAAAGAAATGCATGGCTTGGACCCTAAAGTGGAAGTCCATCACCTTGCGGTCAAGAATGGCGCTCGTGCTGTTAAGCAAGCTCGAAGGCGCTTTTGGCTGGACTTGGTTCCCCTGATTGAAAGCAAAGTTAACAAACTCATTGAAGCTGTATTTATTCAGGAAGTTAAATACCCAACGCGGGTTTCAAGTATTGTCCCTGTAAAGAAGAAGAATGGCCAGATTCGAGTGTGTGTCAACTTCAGGGATCTCAACAATGCGTGTCTCGAAGATGAATTCCCGCTTCCTATTCCAGAGTTGATAATCAATGCTACTACTGGGTATGAGGCAATGTCGTTTATAGATGGTTCGTCAGGCTATAACCAAATTCGCATGGCACCAAAAGATGAAGAGCTTACTGCATTCCTCACCCCAAGGGTATTTATTGCTATAGGGTAATGTCTTTTAGCTTGAAGAACGCTGGTGCTACTTACCAAAGGGTTATGCAAAATATTTTTGATGATCTTCTCCACAAGAATGTTGAATTCTATGTTGACGACTTGGTGGTAAAATCAAGAGAGAAGGGAGACCACTTGAAAGACTTGAGAATGGTGTTTGAGTTGCTTCGGAGATACCAACTTAGGATGAATCCATTGAAATGCGCCTTTGGAGTTACCTCTGGAAAGTTCCTGGGTTTCATTGTCCGGCATCGAGGGATCGAAATTGATCAAGCCAAGGTAGATGCAATTTTGAAAATGCCCGAGCCTCGGGATATTCATGAATTAAAAAGTCTGCAAAGAAAGCTAACATACCTTAGGAGATTCATCTCAAACCTAGCTGGGAGGTGCCAACCATTCAGTCACCTCATGAAGAAGGGCGTTCCTTTCAAGTGGGACCAAGCTTGTAGCAATGCCTTTGAAAGTATCAAAACATACTTGATAAAGCCTCCAATTTTGGTAGCCCCTATACTTGGGAAGCCATTGATACTATACATTTCAGCAAAAGAAAGGTCTGTTGGAGCGCTGCTGGCCCAAGAAAATAGTGAGGGAAAAGAAAACTCCCTATACTACTTGAGCAGGATGATAACACCAAACGAGCTAAATTATTCGCCAATTGAAAAGTTTTGTTTGGCTCTAGTCTTCTCAATTCAAAAGTTGAAGCACTACTTTCAAGCTCATGTAGTCCGTCTTGTTTCTAAAGAAAATCCCATCAAGTTCGTGATGTCAAAACCTGTTCTTAGTGATCGACTAGCGAGATGGTACCTCCAATTTCAATAATTTGAGATTTTGTACATCCCTTAAAAGGCTGTAAAAGGACAAGCATTGGCAGACTTCTTGGCAGATCATCTGATATCTGATGATTGGAAGCTAACTGACGAACTACCTGATGAGGACGCAATGGTCGTTGAAGTTCAACCTCCATGGAAGATGTACTTTGATGGTGCTGCGCATCGTGGGGGAGCTGGTGCTGGTGTAGTATTTGTCACTTCTCAAGGTGAAGTTCTTCCCTACTCTTTTACGTTGACGCAACTCTGCTCTAACAAAGTTGCTAAGTATCAAGCACTAATATTTGGGCTTGAAATGGCTGTTGAAATCGGTTGCAATTGAAAGTCTTTGGTGACTCTTAGTTAGTGGTCAATTAGCTTCTAGGTAGTTACGAGGTCAAGAAGCCTGAACTACGCCCATATCATGATTATGCTAAAAAGTTAATATGGTGGCTCGGTGATGTGACTATTCAACATGTGCCAAGGGAAAAAAAATAAGAAGGCTGATGCTTTAGCTGCCCTAGCTTCATCATTAGCCCTCCCTGATCAAGCGCAACTTACTGTCTTCCAAAAATGGGTAGTACCGCCGCCAAATGAGGATGAAGGTGAAGAAAATGAAATCAAGCATCTTGTCGATGTTTCTGAAGTTGAGAAAGAAGAATGGCGACAACCCATTATTGACTACTTATGCTAAGGGATACTCCCAGAAAATCCGAGGAGAAGGACTGAAATCCGTCGTTGTGCACCTCGCTTCCTTTACTACAAAGATACTCTATACAAAAGGTCGTTTGAGGGAATACTCTTGTGATACTTAGGGGAAGAAGAAGCACTCCAAGCTTTGCAAGAGGCACATTCTAGGGTATGTGGGTCACATCAGTAGGACCAAAGCTCCACTTCCATATAAAAAGGATGGGATATTATTGACCAACAACGGTAAAAGATTGCTTGGACTACGCTCAAAGATGCGAGGCTTGTCAATTCCATGCGAATTTTATTCACCAACCCCCTGAAGTGTTGCACCCGACTGTTGCATCCTGGCCGTTTGAAGCTTGGGGATTGGATGTTATTGGACCACTGCCAAAGTCCTCTGTTGGGCACCTATACATCTTGGCTGCAACTGACTACTTCTCAAAATGGGCTGAAGCTGTTGCATTTAAGGAGGTAAAGAAGGAAAATGTTGCAAGTTTCATCCGAGTAAACATACTCTATCTCTTTGACATTCCTCGTTACATAATAATGGATAATGGAAAGCCATTCGATAATAGGTTGATGAACAAGGTTTGTGATCTCTTTGGGTTTAAGCAATATAACTCTTCGATGTACAACGCTGCCGCCAATGGTCTAGCTGAAGCATTCAACAAAACTCTATGCAACTTGCTAAAGAAAGTCGTCTCCAAATCCAAACGAGATTGGAGTGACCTTATGGAAGAATCTCTATGGGAATATAGGACGACTCACCGCATTCCAACACAAGCGAAACCTTATTCACTCATTTATGGAGTCGAAGTCGTCTTGCCACTTGAGCGTCAATACCTTCATTACGACTGGCTATTCAAGAAGGGATCACTGATGACGAAAATGCTCGATCGATTAGCACATTTGGAGGATCTTGATGGGAAGAGGTTGGAAGTTCAACAGAGTCTTAAATGTTATCAAGCTCGATTGTCTCGCGCCTTCAATAAAAGAGTTCGCCCGAGGTCCTTTCAAGTAGGAGATCAAGTCCTTGCCATATGAAGACCCATTATTACTTCCCATAAACCTGTAGGGAAGTTCACTTCAAAATGGGATGGGCCATATGTCGTACAAGAAACTTACTCAAGTGGGGATTACAAGCTGGTTGATGCAGATGGCATGAGAATCGGCCCTATCAATGGCAAGTTTCTGAAGAAGTATTATCCTTGAAGTTGCAACGCTCCTCGACGCATGAGCCTAAACTGCATGTTCCTACACTCCTGACCTGCATAATTCTAAACTGTGTACGACCCACCTAGAAAGAAAAATGAGTCCGCTAGGTTAAAAACCTCGAAAGAGGCGACCTAGGCAAAAGTTAGGACATAAAAAAAATAAAAAAATAAAAAATGAGTCCGCTAGGTTGAAAACCTCGAAAGAGGCGGCCTAGGCAAAAGTTAGGACAAAAACATCACCTATTTTGAACTACGGTATGACTTGATCCTCTTCACCGAGGTACGTAGGCAGCTTAGAGTTTCATTCTGAGTTCAGTCGCATAAGTTCAAAAGATACATAATACCCCAATCGTTGTCCGAATGAAGTACAATGGAATGTAATCTATTCAATCGCCACTTGAAAATCGAGCTGAGATACTATTCTTCTATTAAGATTTGGATCCCGTTTGATTTAAAGAGGGAAAGCCGCTATGGTGAATTGGTGTCTTCAATAAAATGATTAATATTTTTTAGGAGACTGCCAAGCATTTGCATTGAAGTCCGGGAATTCGCTATGCGTTCATGTTCGCCAAACCTTCAAATTTTTTTTGGTGAAGCCTTCACGATAGTGGGACTTGAACCCAAGATATTTAGTCAGAATGAAGCTCTTGAATTTAAATTTGGCAATTAAAAAGGGTTTGCGATCTCGAGGCTTCCACATCAAGATACAAAATTTTTGCTGAAGTCGCGCTAATTTGGAACTGTTGACATATCAGGAACCAAAGTTGACTTTAAAATATTATCTGAAACTACCCTTAAGACATTAAATTTTTCATTTGGATATGTTATTTATTTGGAAGTTAAGTTTCTAATGGATCAAATGGTTCGTGATTTCGACATTCCTACATCAAGATACAAAAGTTTTGGTGAAGTTGTGCAAATATGAAATCGTCGCCGCGTCAGAATTTAATATTGATTTCGAACTATTATCTGATTTTATACTTAAGGCATTAGATCTTGAATTTTGTATATATCATAGATTTGCAAGTTACGGTTTCAAAAAATCAAACAGTTCATGATTTCAACGTTACTACACCAAGATATAAATTTTTGGTGAAACTGCGTAAATCTGAAATTATCTATGTGTCGGAATTTAAAATTAGCTTCAAAGTAATATCTGAGACGATTCTCAAAGTATTTGATTCTAAATTTTGGATATGTCTTAGATACTGAAGTATAGTTTCCATGAAATCAAACAGTCCATGATTTCGATGTTTCTACACCAAGATATAATTTTTCTTTGGTGAAACTGCGCAAATCTAAAACTATCAACATGTCGGAATTTAAAGTTAGTTTTAAAATAATATCTGGGATGATTCTCAAAGTGTTTGTTTCCGAATTTTTGATGTCTTAGATTTTGAAGTCTAGTATCCATGAAATTAAACGGTTCATAATTTCGACATTTATACACCAAGATATAAACTTTTTGGTGAGACTGCGCAAATCTAAAATTTTCTACGTGGTAGAATCTAAAGTTGGTTCCAAAATACTATCCGGGTCAATTTTGAAGGTGTTTGATTATAAGTTTAGGATATATTTTAGATATTGAAGTCTAATTTTCAAGAAATCAAACAGTTCATTATTTGGACTCTCCCACGACAAGATATGAATCTTTTGTTACAAGCGCGTAAAGCTGAAAATTATTCGACTAAGATAAAAGTCGGACAATGTAAAGCAAAAGAGAAGCTGAAATATTTAAGCCCTCGAAGTCTCCCAGTTGAAAGCTTCAAGTCCGTTGGTCTTCAAGTTGAAGTCTTCACGTTCGCTACTCTTCAAGTTGAAATATTTAAGCCCTCCAAGTCTCCAAGTTGAAGTCTTCAAGTCCGTCGTTCTTCAAGTTTCAGTCTTCAAATTCACCGGTCTTAAAGTTGAAATATTTAAGCCCTCCAAGTCTCGAAGTTGAAGCCTACAAGTACGCCGGTCTTGAAGTTTCAGTCTTAAAATTCGCCGATCTTAAATTTTAATTGTTTAAGCCCTTCAAATCTTCGAGTTGAAGTCTGCAAAGTCCACCAAATCTTCAAAGTTTTCCAAGTGATTAAGTCGATGTCATCAAGTCGATGTCGTCTCCGAGTTGAAGCTTTATAACTTTCCAATCTTAAGGTGGACATATGAGTCCCTTTGCACCTTAAGTTGGCCTCTCCGATAGTCAGGTCATTTTGAGAGTAATCTCTCCAGTAGTCGAGTTACATTGAGAGTAATCTCTTCGATAGTCGGGTCATTTTGAGAGTAATCTCTCCTCCAGCTACATTGAGAGTAACCTCTTCGGTAGTCGGGCTACATTGAGAGTAATCTCTCCGGTAGTCTAGTCACATTGAGAGTAATCTCTCTGATAGTCGGGCAAGGATGAATGCCCATCCCCTCACACCCTAAAATTGCCTTCTTCATGCGTGAATCATCTCATTAAACAAGAACATATCCTTCTCACTTGAACTACAAAAAAAAGACAATGGAGTGAAGAAAGCACAAATAAAGGAAAAAAAATTACTTTCGTGTCAATACTTTCGAGTAGTCAAAAATAAACATAAGGTAGCTTGCAAGCGGAGAGTATTGATATTCACAATTGGAGAGCATGCGTCTATATATACAAATGCGAGTATGGCTTGCAAAAGCATAATAACGATGTGGAAATCAGTAAATATTATGTCTCCCAGAAGGATTTGGTTACTGATCGGGTTAGCCTTTGGTCAGTATCAATTCGGCCACTTTGAGTTGAAGTGGGATTTGGAAATTTGCAAACATTTCTTGTACGTTGAGTAATACGTGGATGACAATTGCTTATACAAATAGAATTGTTCTCATCAAGATAGCCACGTAAAGAATTTCTATGTTAAAATACAAAATTCTCTTTATTGCAAAGAGCAAAAAGAGTTTCATTAATATCCATAAAGTAACTGATGGTTGGTCATCGTATACTCATACAATCCTAGTAACATGTTAATACTTTTCTTAATCAAGGAAAGTAAGGATTCTATTTCAGTGTAGCTTTCAAGTAATAAAAAAACGGAAAAAAAAAAAAAAAAAATTAAAATAAAATAAAAAATATATATATATATTATGTGTAATTCAAGTCTAATCTTTGAGTCTCGATTAATCTACGCTTTGATAAGCCTTGAAGTAGGGGGTTGTACGCATATAAATTTTATTAAAATTATAAAATAATTTGGATTATGTTTTAAATTCAAGATATATTAGTCCAAATAAATACTACGGGCTAATATAATTGAATTAATATATAAGTCCAATAGGATGTGCCACGTGTCAAAATGACAAAGCATGCGAAGTCATATTAAAAGGCCAATGAAATCACGCCACGTGTGCAAGTGACATGTTGTGGCTAATCAAACACGGCCATGTCACACTTCAATTTAATTGGTCGGAAAGAGTTTGTTCTTACATAACTCTTCCCTCCCACAACTATGAATAGGAGTCTTTATAACCTAGAAAAGCGACCAGAAATTATAACAAGAAGCAAAAGAGAGCTCGTTGTGAATACCTAATTTTTGCATGCTTTTAATACTAGTATTTGGATGATTTTTAATTGTTTGTGCATTTTTGTTTGCATTCCTTTATTAAAAATACCAAAAATATTTTTTAACTTTTATTTGTATATATTAGTTTGCATCTTTAAATTATATATATCCCAAAAAGATTTTTCTTTCTACTTGTATATTTGTTCTAGGACTAAATAAGATGATTAAGGTTTAAGGAATTGGGCTAGGGTATTTCAATTAAAATTGAGAAAAATTGGCCCAAAACTTGAGCCCAATTTGGCCGACCCAGTCCAAATATTGTCCGCCAAGACCCAGATCAAAACGACGTAGTTTCACTTAATAAAGCTGAGAGAAAATCTCATCCATTCAATCCCTTCAATCCAACGGACCACATTTCATCTCCCTTTCCAAATAAAACAACCCAAAAATCAGATTTTTGGGCCATTTACCCAAACCCTCTCACCTCTCACCTCTCTCTCTCTCTCTCTCTAACCTCTCTCTTAAGCCGCCGCCTCCACCACTGCCACCACCGTGCGCCGCCACCGGTAGTGCTCCAAACACCACCAAACTTTCACCATTTCCTCGTCTCTTCATCCTTTACTCATATCTGAACCCCAAATCCTCACACTCCATCTCAATCTCCATGAATCTTCAAAAAAATTGAAACCCTAACCGCCTATTTCTCCTCAAATTTGACAAGATTGAGATCCCACCACCACTTGATACCTACATAAATGTGTAGGTCTCCCCCTAATCTACCGTTCTTTCTTGGTTTGGAGTCGAAACTCCGGTGGAGCGATTCCGGCGGGTTGCTGACCATTCCTACTTTGGCTCGGACAAGCCTTTCTCGTTGCTGAGTTTGTTATTCGACTTCAAGAGTGACAGACCGGTAACAAGAAGAGCATGTCCGACGTCCGAACTTCATCCATCGCTTCCCGAATCACCACCACTGCCGCACCACCACTGTCTCGAGCACTCGCTTTTCCGGTGCACCCTAATCCCTTATGTCCCTTTTTCCTTTGCCCGGTGCTTTCTGTTTCATTGTAGTGTGCTTAGGTCTAATTTCTGAATTTTCTTCTTNATTTTGCTTAGTTCTTAGTTAGTTTAAGTTTGAGTATATAAGATTGAATTTCAGTCATGTGTAGATAATAGCTGAATACTTGAGTTTAAAGTACATGGTTGTTGGGTATTTTACTGTTTACACATGCTGCTCTGTTTTGTGTCAGAATTTGGTGAAAAATGGACTGTTTTGGCACACAAAGTTAGTCCTTTTGGACAGATTTTTGGTGAACCAAAATCTGTCCAAAAGAACTTATTTTCCTACTTAAAGAGGTCATTTTTTCAGATTTTAGGGGATAGAGATCATTCTGGAACATACAGCTTGAACTCTAAAAAAAAAAAANAATATCTGGAAGTGGCTTGAACACACATCTTCACACACTCCAAAAACATCTTTACACACTAAAAAAAAACACAACTTTGAGAGTAAAAAGCAGCAACTAAACATATCCAATAGCAAGCTGAAAATTCTTTGATTGGTGACCGTTTCTTAGAGTGTAAAACTTGTAAGAAATAGAGGGATTCTAGTCAGTTTTTGGGGAAAATAGCTACTAGTTTCAAGCTTTGTACCGCTAGGATATTTCTGGTTGATCCTCTTGGGTTTGAAATCTACCGTTTGTTGCTGTTTTTGCTGCTTCGTTGTTGCCGTTCTGCTGTCCACCTTTTGATTTTGGAAATAGCTGACTTTGTTGTGTTTGTTCTTCTTTCTTCTGTCCAGGTAACTTTCGGACCATGTAAACTCCTAAAATCAAGTTGGAATGAAAGCAGTCATGCCTGGAAATATTAGTAGACTCATTCGTCTATTGTATTTCATTTTTACATGCTCTTGTGTGTCGGATAATGTTATGACAGTAT
>MDKJ01271700.1:0-19280 GCA_005239525.1 Nicotiana knightiana
TACATCTAGTTTTGTGGCTGTTGCAATAGGAGTGTCAATTTCCTTTGAGTCTTCCATTTTAAAACTTTTAAGAAATTACTTCACATATTTTTGTTGATGGATCATAGTTCCATTTAATTTTTTTTTAATTTGTAAGACTAAAAAAAAGTTAAGCTCACCCATCATGCTCATTTCAAATTTACTCCCCACTAGTTTAACAAATTCTTTACTTAGCTTTTCAGAAGTTTCCCCAAAGATTATGTCATCTACATATATTTGCACTACAAAGAGATCTTTACCTTTTTCCTTCAAGAATAAGATGCTATCAATTTTACCTCTCTTGTAGTCATGTTCCAGCAGGAATTTTGAAAGCCCTTCATACCATGCCCTTGGATCTTGCTTGAGTCCATACAGTGCTTTGTCAAGCTTGTACACATGATCAAGATTCTTCTTATTTTCAAACCCCGGAGGCTTCTTTACAAACACTTCTTCCTTGAGATAGCCATTCAAGAAGGCACTCTTGACATCCATCTAGTGAAGGGTGAATTCCATGTAAGTAGCAAAGGCTATGAGGAGCCTAATTTCTTCCAACCTTGCCACAGGAGCAAAGGTTTCATCATAGTCTATTCCTTCCTCCTGACTGCATCCTTGAACCACCAATATTTCCTTGTTTCTTGTAACAGTTCCATCTTCATCAAGCTTGTTTCTGAATACCCAATTTGTGCCAATCATTGATCTATCAAAGGGTCTGGGTACCAAATGCCAAACTTGACTCCTTTCAAATTGGTTGAGTTCTTCTTACATTGCATTTACCCAATCTGCATCCTGCAAAGCTTCAACAATATTTTTAGGTTCAATCAAGGTTAGAAAGGCATCAAACGCACACAGATTTTTCAAAGAGGATCTGGTTCTGATTCCAGATGTTGGATCAGTTATAATGTTCTCCATGGGGTGTCAGCTTTGATATCTGTGTGGTTTTACAACCAACTGAGTATTACTTAAAGATCCTACAGTGTCTTGTTGCTGAGGAGCAGGAGCAGGGACAGGTTCCAATGAGGTTTGGAAATTAGTTTGTTTCTCAGTTCCCCCTGGCATGTTGCCTAGGATGGATGAACCTGTTCCATCACCCGTTCCTTCCTGCAGTGTCGCTCCAGTTTGGTCTGAGTTTCTGACCAGCCCAATTTCTTCATCTACTTGTTCCTGTCTCTCAGAGAGAATGTTAGTTTCATAAAAAATAACATGCACACTCTCTTCAACACACATAGTTCTTTTGTTATACACTTTATAAGCCTTACTATGTGAATAATATCCCAAGAGTACTCTCTCATCACTTCTGGGATCAAACTTACCTAGGGAGTCCTTGCCATTGTTGTGCACAAAGAAGTTACAGCCAAAAGCCCTAAGATGGGATATATTGGGATGTATCCCTTTAAGTAACTCATAGGGAGTATTCTCTACAAGTGGTCTAGTCATGCACCTATTTATGATGTAGCATTCAGTGTTTATTGATTCTGCCCAGAAGCTATGAGGTAGTTTACTAGAAAGAAGCAAGGTTCTACCCATATCTTCAAGGGTTCTATTCTTTCTTTCAACAACTCCATTTTGTTGTGGAGTTCTAGGGGCAGAGAAGTTATGATCTATGCCCTGTTCATCACAAAATTCAGTAAACTTTGCATTTTTAAATTCAGTGCCATGATCAGACCTTATTGATGCAAGTTGATTTCCTAATTGTTTCTGTATTTTTCTAACAAAGAAGTAAACATGTCAAATTCTTCATCTTTAGATGTTAGAAACAATGTCCAGGTAAATCTAGAATAGTCATCAACAAGCACCATTAAATATCTCTTACCACCTCTGCTTAATGCTCTCATAGGACCACATAGATCCATATGGACCAGTTCCATCGTCCTGGGGGTACTTACCATTTTCTTGCTTTTGAAAGATGATCTTACCTGCTTCCCCCTTGCACAAGCCTCACAAAATTTGTCTTCCTTGAACTTAATGTTAGGGAGACCTATCACTAGGTCCTTGGATACCAGTTTGTTGAGTTGATTTAAGCTAGCATGTCCAAGTCTTTTGTGCCAAAGGAGGGGATCACTGTCCAACACACTCAAATAGTTAATTCGTTTTCTGATAGTGTGGACATGTCTATGATATATATATTATTCACTCTTTTTCCCTGCGAAAAAATCTTGTCAGTGATAAGATTAATCACAAAACATTTTGTAGAAGTGAATGCAACCAGATTACCTCTGTCACACAATTGTGACGCACTGATTAGGCTATATTTCAAGCCATCTATCAAGTAAACATTCTCAATGGAACGTGTGTCATCCTTACCTACCTTACCAACCCCAATAATTTCACCTTTCTTCCCATTTCCAAAGGAGACATTTCCTCCTTTGAGGTTTTCAAGTGAAGGAATTGTTCCTTATTCCCTGTCATGTGCTTTGAGCAGCCACTATCCAAGTACCATATTTGACTGCTCCCTTTCACTTGAATCTGCAAGAGAAAATTATGGGTTAGTCTTAAGAACCCAAACTAGTTTGGGTCCTTTTCTATGAGAAAAAGGATGAATTAAGCTCCTTCTGGCCCAATTTGGCAGCCAATTTTTCTTTCGAACAAAGCTTTTATTCCTTTGACTGACCTGCTCTTTTGCATTGCATTCAATTTTTTAGTGACCATTCTTACCACAGTGGGTGCAGATTTTATTCTCAGGAAGTGTGAGGTACTTACTTTTGGGATCCCATCTAGGTAGTTGACTCCCAAAACCAAGTCCTCTTATGTTGCTACTGTGATTTTCTTGAAGCCATGTCAAGGCATCAGAAGATTTATTCCATTTACATGTTTGATCCAGTTCATGTTTGACCTTTCCAAGTTCCCTTTTTAGCACTCTATACTGTTCATCTCTATTATACAACTCATTCTTTAGTCTGCCTACATTTTCTTCTAATATGAGTTGAGAGTTGTCAACTATCTTCTTGCTAGTTCCTAGTTTCAGTTTTAAATTTTCAGATTTTAACTCTAGGACCTTAGTCTCAAGTGGATGAACCTGGTTCTTCAAGGCAGTGTTTTCGTTTACAGATTCACTTACTCTGAGCTCCAGGTTCTTACACTTTGCTTTTAACATTACACACTCCTTAGACAGTTGTTCTTTTTCTTTATTTATTTCTTCAGATCATCAATGAAGTCAAGTAATAATTCAGAGAGTTTTTCTTTAGATAAGAACTTAATCTTGTTTTGCGATGAGATATACTTACCTCTGATTCACCAATTGCCATGAGTGCTTGCTCATCTCCATCTTCATCGTCTGATTCTTCATCTGAACTTTCTCCCCAAGTAGCAACCATAGCTTTTGTTGATGTTGTGTTTTTCTTGGAATGAACCAGTTCCTTCTTCCGGTTCCTTCATTCAAATATTTCCCTTTTCCATTCAACTTCCCACTGAAGAAAGTTTTTGATGTGATGATCAGTTTTTTCACATTTGTAGCATCCCTCGTTGGTGGGTTTTTCTGGTGTCTTTGCCTTATTGTAGTTTCCACCTCTCGAGATGCCATTTTTCCTGATGAGATAGTTTCTAAATTCCTTGGTGATCACAGCCGTTTCATCTTCCTCAAGATATGTTCCCTCAGTGATTCTCAGTGCCATACTTCTTTCATTCTTGGGAGCATCCATCTTCATTGTCTACCTTCTAAGTTCATAGGCAGTGAGATTTCGAATTAGCTCATCCAATCTGAGGGTTGCCATGTTCTTGGATTCCCGAATAGCAGTGATTTTACTCTCCCAAGAGATTGGCAGAACCCTTGTCAAAATCTTTTCAACCTTGTCTTCTTCAAGGATAGTCCTTCCAAGAGATTTTAGTTCATTTGTCAGGGTAGTGAACCTAGTGTACATCTCTTGGATGGTCTCTCCTTCCTTCATAGAGAAATTCTCTTATTGAGAATATAGTAATGTACCTATGGATCTTTTCACTTGTGCGGTTCCTTCATGAGCCACTTGCAAGGTGTCCCAAATTTCCTTGGCAGTGGTGCAGCTTTGAATTCTACTGTACTCATCTGGACCAAGTCCACACACAAGGCACTTCTTAGCCTTAACATTCTTTTCAGATTATCTTAAGTCTTCAATAGTGCAGTCAACTCTTGTCTTTGGCACATCTACTCCTTCTGCAGTCTTCTTCATGATGGCCAAAGGACCGCCAGTGACTATGTCCCATAGTTCATAGTATTCTCCAATTAAGTGATCCTTCATCCTGTTCTTCCCCCATGAGTAGTACTGGGCATTGAAAAGTGGTGTCCTAGCAGTTGATTGTCCTTCCCAGTTCCCAGGTGGTGCTCATCTTGATCTTTTCCTAAGGTGTTAGCCTCTTCAAGGATAACCTGCTCTGATACTAATTGTTATTTATCTATGCAATACCACACAAGAGGGGGGGTGATTTGTGTGGTGACCAATTTTCGCGTGCAGTAGTTATAGAAGGACCAGTTTCTTCTATGTGTTCCAACTTCTACAGTTTGCGGAATAATAATTCTAGAAAATAAAGAACACATCAATTTTATGTGGAAAACACCTGACTCAAAAGGTGAAAAACCCACGACCTACTTCCCAGTAGGATTTTCCCAAACTCTTCACTAAATCAATGAGCCAAAAAATATTTACAAAATAAACTCTTTTGTAAACCTAAGGATTAACTCTAACCCTTTGTGGAAAACTAGCCTCTAGCTATTTGCGACAAACTTCAAGTTAACTATAACTTGAACACTCAGTACCTCTTACAATTGCTTCTAGATAAAGCTGAAAGGTACAATTTGTAAACACCTACTACAAATAAACTAGACTAAAAGACAACAGATGGAACTGGTTCATCTAGCTGGTTCAAGTAGCTTCAGAATCGCACAGGAAATTCTCACACGAACTGCTTACAAAATTTCTTTGGTAATTTTGTTCTCAATTCTTGTTTTGCTTCTATGTTTGTGCGCGCCTGTTCAATAAGAACACTTGAAAATATATAGGATCCGTAGAAAAGGAGATATACTAGAATTAGGATGCAGCTCTTCCAATTCTGATGCAACTCTTCCTTGGTGGAAGAGTTCTAGTTGATCTCAACTCCCTAGATCCTCTTCTATCTTGATTCTGTACTTACTGGATAAGGAGTCCATCTCCCTATCAATTTGAAACCTTTTCGACCAGGAGATATATCTTCAGATCACTGATTGTGCTTATCTCCTGTTTGTGATCACCTCACGTGCCATTACCTCTGCATTTCTATATCTCCAGTGATGGACCTAGTTCAACTCTGAGTTCATTTGTCAATCTTCAAAACCATTCAGCTTCTTGATCCAACATGCGCAATAAAAGGTGCAATGGAAATGTTTACTATATTCATAGCCAGTCAGGGGAAAGGAGGGGACGATATTCCACCACGTGCAGGAAGATGAGGGCTCTGTCTTTGTCTCTATGCAGTGAGTTTTGTCAAGTTGAATCCTCTAGGTTTTTGTGTAACAAAGCCTGAGCAAGACACTCCGAATGATGAAAGTGACGGGAAATAATATTGTAGAGTTGCATTCTTACCAGGTTTTGTTTACTCATGGTTTGAATTATGGGAGGAAGGTAGGGATGAGGAAGCTACCCCTCCTACTTGCAAGGAATTTACCAGTACATTTATGCCTAACTTTATTCTATAAGAGGACCAGGAAGCCCACACAATAGAATTTGAGTAACTTAGATAGGGGACTATGAGTGTGGACGAATATTACATGAAGTTTATCAAGCTAGATAGGTACGCCCCTCACATGATCCCTACAGAGAAGGCAAAAATTTGCAGGTTTATATTCGAACAGGGAGAACACATTCAGGATTCTACCTAAGAAGCAATTGTGAAAATGGAGCACTTTTCTTCAGTTATGGGATTTGTAAAGCACTTGGAACTGAAGAAGCATAAAAGAAGAGCAGACAAGGAACATAACAAGAGAGCCCGAACTATGGGTGGGTATAGTGGTGCACTAGGTAGATGAGGAAAGAGTTGGTTTAGTAAGGGAGCATCATCACAAGCACAATCCACACCTCAGTTCAGAAGAAGTACCCTTGTCATCACAAGTCAGGGTTATGGGAACCAATCCCACTAGAATCAAACTTCAGGACGCCAGTATTATAGACTCAAGAATAGTGTTGGGCAGCAGTCTCACCAAAGAGTGTTCTCTAGTCCTTGTGGAACGAACCATTTAGGACAGTGTAGGTTCAGATTTTGAGGATGCTATGGATGCGGCGACCCTGGACACATCAAGATTAATTACCCAATATCAGAATAGAGGCATTAGCTCGCCTATTTTGTTGCTAGCACTGTGGCTCCACCCTCAGCTTCTGGCTCTCAGACTCAGCCCAACTGTGGATAGGTAAGGGAACTAGCTCAGTTAGTCATGGAGGGGGACAATCCCATCGATATGCAACTTTAGATCGTCAGAGTGTAGAGGCACCCCAATTTTGGTCACATGTACATTACTAATTCGTTTATATTATGCATATGCATTAATTTATCTAAGCTGCACTTATTCATATGTTGCCTCAAGTTTTTCCAAGAGAAAATGGATAGAGTCAGAACTGTTAAAAGACTCATTTCTAGTCTCTAGTCTAGTTGGTGAATGTATAGAAGCAAAATGAATTCTCAGAGGTAGCTCATTTTCAATTCATGCTTGTAGTACTACATCTGACCTCATAGAATTAAAAATGATAGATTTTGATGTGATTATGTATATGAACTGGTTATCATCATGCTATGTCAATTTTGATTATCGAGCCAAAATAGTTACACTCCACTTTGCAAATGAAAAAGTAATAGAATGTAAAGGTTTTACAACTTCGCTTGTAGGTAAGTTATTTCTTACCTTAAGGATAAGAAGATGACGGGCAATGGGTGTTTAGCTTATCTTGCCCATGTGGTCAATATAGAACCAACAACACCAAAACCCAAGTCCGTACCAGTCGCTAAAGAATTTATAGAAGTTTTTTCTAATGACCTGCCCCGTCTTCCTCCAGTGAGAATAATAGATTTTGGTATAGAGGTATCAATTCCACCTTATATAATAACTCCAAAAGAACTGAAAGAATTAAAAGGAACAATTAAAAGACCTTCTTGACAAAAGATTCATCAGGCCGAGTATATCACCATGAGGTGCTCCAGTCTTATTTGTCAAAAAGAAGGATGGTTCACTCCGAATGTACATCGACTAACGTCATCTAAATAAATTCACTATAAAAAATAAATATTCTCTCCATGATGACTTGTTTGATCAGCTCTAGGAGTGAAATATTTTTCAAAGGTAAATTTGGGGTCTCGGTACCATCAACTCTGGATCAAGTAAGAGGATATCCCAAAGCGGTCTTTATAACACGTTACAATGTATTACAAATTTTTAATTATGTGTTTCGGATTGGCCAATTATCTAGTTACATATATGGACTTCATTAATTTGTTATTCAAGCCATTTATGGAAACTTCTATTATCGTGTTCGTAGATAATTTTGGTGTACTCCCGAAGCGAGGAAGAACACGTGTGACATCTCAGGACAACTTTGCAGATTTTGAAGGATAATAAGTTATATGCTTTATTTTCTAAGTGTTAATTTTGGTTGAAATACACGTCATTTTTTGGCCATGTGGTATCCATTGAAGGGATAAAATTTGAACCTTAGAAGGTAAAAGCGGTCAAGAGTTAGCCAAGTCCGCGATAACGACATATATTAGGAGTTTCTTGTGGCTAGGTGATTACTATAGAAGGCTTGTAGAAATATTATTTACGTGAGCAACACCATTGACCAAGCTGACTCAGAAAGCTTCTTATTTTCATTGGTATGATGCCTGCGAGCATAGTTTTCAAAAATTAAAGAAGAGGTTGAATACTACACCAGTTTTAATCTTGTTGATAGACTCTGATGACTACAAATTATATTGTGACACTTCCAAAGTTGGGCTATGTTGTATCCTAATGCAGAATGGGAAGGTCTTAGCCTATGCATCGAGAAAATTAAAGAAATATGAGAAGAAGTATCCTAGTCAAGGTCTGGAACTTGCAGCATTTCTGTTTTCCCTGAAAAAATGGCGACATTGCCTTTACAGTGAGCATCGTGAAGTATTCACAGATCAATAGGAGCCTCTAGTATTTTTTTTATGAAAAAAGAGTTGAATTCGAGGCAAAAGAGTTTGTTGGAGTTATTGAAGGAATATGACATAAATATCTTATACCACCCCGAAAATTCTAATGTGGTAGACGATGCTCTTAGTCACAAGTCTATGGTTATTTTAGCACATTACGCGTGAAAGAGGCGATTGGCAAGAGATGTGCAGAAATTGTCCAACCATGAGGGAATCATACTTGCTGAGACTAAAAGAGGTTAATCTAACTGTATTCCATAAGGCCCAATCATCCTTAGTGGCTAAGGTAAACAAGCGACACTATGAAGATCCAAATATGCAAGCAATCAAGTATGAGGTGTTAAAGAAATAAATCTTAGCTTTCACACTGGGGACAATGATTGTGTCCTTAAAATGAATGGAAGATTATGTGTTCCAAATATTGGTAGGCTTTTAGGGTGAATTATGATTGATGTGCATAGCTCCAGCTATTTTATCCACCCAGGCTTGACCAAAATATACAAAGACCTGAGAGAAATTTGTTGGTGGAATAAAATGAAAGAAGATGTCACAAATCATGTGGCTAGATGCATAAACGTCCATAAGGTCAAAGTCAAATACCAAAGGCATGGTGGCTTGGCCAAAAAATTGAAATTCATGAATGAAAGTGGGAGATGATTAATATGGACTATGTGGTAGGATTTCCTCACACCCATCATAAGCATGGTTCGGTGTGGTTGATTGTAGATAGGTTTACAAATTCATCTCATTTTCTTCCTGTAAAACGTTATGGGTGTACTCTCTTGTTAGAAAAATGGACCACGATTTTGGGCGCCCAGGGGACCATGTGTGACTACCCGGCCGGTCGTCTTGTGCATTTAAACTTTGTTTCATTATTTGATATTTTCCGTATACTCGTTAGTTGTTTAGTGACTTGCATGGACTGTTGATTTTATTCTGGAGAGGTTTGGGAGTGAATTGGAGGACTTAGTTCTATTTTGGATGGCTTAAGTCGCGAGAGTTAACCTAGGTTTGAATTTTGATTAAATACCGTCAGATTGGTGATTTGATGATCTTAATAGATTCGTATGATGATTTTAGATTTAGCCATATGTTCAGATTTGGATTTGGCTCTATTTGCTGAAAGTTAACAACTTGAAGGTTTGGAGAGTTCATAGGTTTGACCAAGAGCTGGCTTTGATGTTATCGGGATCCGATTGGTATTTCAGGACTTTAGATAGGTTCATTTAGTTGATTGTAACTTGTATGCAGAGTTTTGTTGAAATCCATGATGCTAAGTGTGATTCAGACATGTTTGGCAAAGTTGGAAAGTTGAAAGTTAAGAGTTGGATTTTTATATTCGATTTCTTAGTTTCGATCTTAATTATGGTATTTTGAGCATCTGGATTGTTTGGTATTAAGTATTCAGGCTTCTTGGTGTGGTTGGATAGGGGTGCCAGGCGACTCAGATACGGTTCAGATTGATTCCAGATCAATTTGATGAATATTGGCAAATTCGGTGCTGGTGTGTCACACATGTAGTGAATTTTGGCATAATTTCGATGTCGCAGAAGTGAAGAATTTGTCGCTTATGTGAAGTTATCTTGGGAATTTGAGGAACTCAAGTGCTAATGTGTGGGCGCATATGCGGCTTCACAGAAGAGGAAATTTTGTCACACCAGTGGATTCACAGAAGCGATCCTTGTTGTGCAACTGCGACTTCGGGCCTGTGCGGGGAGGCTCGCAAATACAAGCATTTATTCGCATAAGCTGTAACGACCCGACCGGTCGTTTTGAGCTCTAGTGCGTCGTTCAGTGGTTTGAAGTCGTGAGCAGCTCTATTTAAGGTATTATGACTTGTAGGTGTGGCTGGAAATAAATTTTGGGAAGTTTAGAGTTGATTTGGAAAGAAAATTCTCATTTCAGAAGCCTTAAGTTGGAAGAATCAACTAAGATTGGAATTTTGAGTAAACGATCTTCGAAATAGGATTTGAAGGTTCCTGCAGGTTCGTATGATGATTTCGGACTTGGGCGTATGTCCGGATCGGGTTTTGGATAACCCGGGAGCGTTTCGAGGCATATTGTGGAAGTCAGCATTTTTGAAGAAATTTCCTAAGTTTGTCCTGAAGCGCATTTTAGTGATGTTGATGTCCGTTTGGGATTCCGAGTCTGGGAATAGCTTCGTATGGTGATTCTGGAGTTGAGAACGCGATCAGAAGTGAATTTGGATGTTCGTAGGTCATTTTGGAGTCATTTGGCTAAAGATAGAAATCTGAAGGTTTTTGAGAAATCCGACCGGAAGTGGAAATTTTGATAACTGGGGTCATAATGCAATTCCGAAAGTTGGAGAAGGTCCGTAATGTTGAATATGACTTGTGTGTAAAATTTGGGGTCAATCGGACTTGATTTGATAGGTTTCGACATCGGATGTAGAAGTTAGAAATTTCTAAGTTCATAAAGTTTGAATTTTGTACGATTCGTGATTTCGGCATTTTTGATTTGATTTCGAGGATCGACTAAGTTTGAATGAGGTATTGGGACTATTTGGTAGTTTTGGTTGAGGTCTCGGGGGCCTCGGGCAAGTTTCGGATGCTCAACGGGTTGATTTTTGCCTTGAGAGGGTTGCTGGTTTTCTGGTGTGAGTGCAACAGGTATTTACTCTATGCAATCGTGTGAGTGGGTGTGCGATCTCATAGAAGGATTTGGAGGCTGTTTGGATTTGGCATGTGCGATCGCGGGTAGTTGTTTGCGATCGCATAGAAGGATTTGTGAAGGCTGCTGGATTGTCCTATGCGATCGCAGGGTCCTGTGTGCGAACGCATAGAGGAAAAGGGAGTTGGGGGCCTATGGGCATATGCGAACGCAGGTAGGGGACCGCGATCGCGAAGTGTTTGCTCGAGGAAGCTCTGCGAAGGCGCTCGTGGGTATGCGAACGCAGAGAGTAATTGGGGCCTGGGCAGATTAGTTTATAGGGGAAATTTGTGGCCATTTCTTCATTTCTTCCTTGCTATGGTCGATTTTGGAGGAGCTTCAAGAGAGGATTTCTTCATGTAATGTCAAGGTAAGTAAATTCTTCCCGTTTTTAAGTTAAATACAAGATTATATGCATGTATTAGACAGGGAAATTGGTAGGAAATTGGGAAATCTTAAAGAAACCTAGAAAATGGTAATTTGGATTTTTAGCCACGAATTTGAGCATAGAATGTAGAGTAAATTGTATATTTGAACTAGTAAGGCTATGGGTAGAGTATATCTTCAAGAAATTTCAGATTCCGGGCACGTGGGCCCGAGGGCATTTTGGTCATTTCACTAAGTGGGGTCGAGAAGTTATACAAATTCGGAAATTTTCCAAATATTAGAGTATATTTTCATTGGTTTGTCGTTGTTTGGATAGTTTTGGGGCGTTGTGCGTCCGTTGGAGTCGTCGGAAGGGCTTCGAAGCCGGTTATGGAATTTCGGAGCGAGGTAAGTTTCCTTTCTAAATTTGTGAGGGGAAATTGTCTCCGTAGGTGAATTAATTAAGTATATGCTATTATCTTCGTAGGCTACGTACGCACGAGGTGATGGGAGCCCGTGCGTAGCTACTATTATGCCTTGTCCGGGTAGTCTAGGACCCACTAGCATGCCTTATGTGTTGTACCTGCAATTCTGCCTGTAATACGAAACTGCTAATATAATCGAAATCGTAATTGAATATCTGAAGAAGACTAGAGTTCATTTTCTTAATTATCTAGAAAGAGAATTTATTCCTTTGTGGATAGTTGTGTACCTGATAGGGTTGTATTACGGAAATATCATTAAACTTGGCAAATGAGTTTCAAAACAAAGATTTAAGAGCTATATTTCATGTCTCTTTAAAAAGAATTTTACCACTTTCCTGAAAAAATGACTTTCTTGATAAAATGGGGACTTATTGTGTGGATATGTGTAACTTCGGGTGCCTGAGTCACATGTATGATTCGCGAGCAGGATGACCCTGTATTTGTGTATATTCATATGAGCACCTGATTCGCAGGTATGATTCGCGAGCAGGCTAGCCTTAGTATTTTATGTATAACCGCGTCGCATGATCGATTCGCGAGCGGGGCAGATAGATGCGTCTATGGTTCAGGTCGTTCGACCCTCGGCAGTGCAAAGTTTATGTTTATGTTGGTTCGGGCCGTCGACCCTCGGCATTTCTTGCGCATGATATTTACTGCGTATTTGCTGTGATTTATACATGTTTATCGGCCTAAGGAAGTTTTAATGGCCATTTATGAGGAAGGAGAATTTATTTGTAAAATGTGAAATAAGTTTGATGTTTCTTATCCCGGATTATGATTTAAATTTTCAACTGAAATGACGAAGACTTAAAGTGTTAAATGTGGAAGGAGTTGATATTATTTATTCCTGAATTTTAATTAATTGTCTATGATATTCATGCTTAGTGTCTCACTTGAATATACTAAATTGACCTCTAGCAAGTGTCTAATTCGACCTCTCGGCACTACATCTTTGAGGTTATGCTGGCTACATACTGAGTACACGTTGTTTTTTTACTCATGCTACACTTGCTGTGCATTTTATTGCACAGGTACTTTCATAGAGATGTGGAGGGTTGGATACTTAGGCGAGCTGCATCATCCGGAGGCGATCCGCAACTGACAGAGTCTCCCTCATACTGTATTACATTATTTTAAATTTCTTTGTCCACTTGTATTTCGGACAAGCTTTGTAGAAATTGTAAAATTCTTAGAAATTGCTCATGTACTTGTGACACCGGGTTCTGGGATGTGTTGGAATATATTTGTTAAAATAGGACTATTTAAACCATTGTATTTACTTAACAGATTTTATTTAGTTAATATGTAATAAAGTGAAAGGAAATGCTTTTTTTTCATAAATGCTAAAATCGGAAATCTATTTCAATTAATTAATGATTGGCTTGCCTGACAATAATGTCCGGCGCCATCACGACCTTATGGGTTTTGGGTCGTGACAATATGGTATCAGAGCACTAGGTTTCCTTAGGTATCGCGAGTCATGATCAAGTCTAGTAGAGTCTTACAGATCGGTACGGAGACCTCTGTACTCATCTTCGAGAGGCTACAGGGCTGCTAGGAGTACTTCCCTTCTTGATTCATCATCGTGCGATTTGATTCCTTTGAGGCTTATGCCTATGTTTATTCCTACTCAATCTTACGCGTTGTGAAGCGCTTGCTATGAATCAGGAATTTGAGAAATTAAAATGGTGCTTCAGATGTAATTCGAGATGTTTCCATGTCTAATTGGTTGGAGCTGTTGTTATGGCCCCACAAAAGAATAGTATGTTGTTTCAGCTCAGTAGCTGTGTTTCTGGGAGCCTTAAGGCTATGCTCAGGTAGTGATGATGCTTGCGATTGGTTATCACGCGATGTCGATATGATGATAGAACGCTTGCCCAAATGTTGGGGGTGATGAATGGTTTGAAGGGAGGTCTTCCCAGAGTGTGACTTCGAGATTTCGGTGTTTTAGTTCCGACAGAGGAAAGGCATTTGGGTTATGAATGGTCCGGTTGGGGTTGATAAAGTAGTAAGGCTTGGTGTCTTCAAGTGAGGTGGGATATGCACCTGTGACGTGAAGTCGTCGTCATTAATCGAATGGAATGTGTTACGTTTGTCGGTGCTATGGTTTCTTCGGTTACGTGGGGTCAGAGTATTGAGAAGAAGTACTGAAGAATGCGGTTAGCAGATAATGGTCCTGAAATGAGGCTAGGCGGTGGCTCCATTTCTAGGAGGCCAGGTGTAAGAAACGGAAGTCGAGCAGTCGCAAAGTGGGGGAGTGGCAGCATAACTTGGAATTTGAAGATATTGTCGCGCATTTAATGGATGTCCATGAGGAGCGGACGGACTAGTAAAGTTGGTAAATGAAGCAGGGCGTAGGATGGGTTATTGAAGTCACAGAGAGCGTGCATTTCAGCGCGTTGGAAGGTGTCCACGGGTGATTCTACAGGCTTGGTGAATGATGCTAGAGAATTTGAGTATTTAGGGAGTGCTAGCAAGTGAATTTGGAAGAATTTGGACGGATTGGTTGAGCACGATTATGTTATCAAAGGAGAAAGGATCTCGGCAGGGTCTAGAGTGGGGCAAGGTATAGCTTCGGGCTAAGTGGGGGAGTCCCACCATCTGCAGTTGGGTTGCAGGATTGTGTTATCACAGGGTTGCAGATTGTCGACGTGTTGGCAAGTTATTACAGCTAAGGGAAAGGATTAAAATGGTGATTGTGTGTGGAATTTGATGATTGTGTGCAAAAGTTGGCCCTGTCAGGCCAGGACTAGGCTTTGGAAGATTCAGAATTTTGCTTAAGGCATAGGTGAGTTGTCAGGGTAGTGACTCAGTTATGTGTTTCCTTGAAAGAGGTGTTCATGTGCTAGAAGAGCCTTGTAGGTGAATGTATTCGGGGCCAGTCAGAGTGTGTGACTCTCAATAGCGGTCCTAGTGAGTTCAAAAGTTAAGAATGCGGCGTTTAAGGATTTCAGGCAGCAGTATGATCCAGAATCGAGCTTTTGCAGAGTAATTTTTGAGAAAAAGAAGGATGGTTGGAATGTTCTATGATATGTTTCAGCATGCAGGATAGTATTGGATGAGTGAGATAAATAAACTCCGGATGGTAGAAAGATTATCATGAGGGTATGAGACGGGTTTCGGGATTTATGCAGCATAGTCTCGTGAATCAAGGTCACTCGGGATGGGTGAGGGTTGAATTTTCTATGAGTTGAAGGAAGTTGCTATTATTCCTGAGGCAATTGAAGATGATTAAAAGCAAATAGATTGATTAGCCATGGTTGAAATGGCACATTTTGGTAGTGATCGGTTCCTTTGGTGTGATTAAGTTATGCATGTGGTTTGTGCTGGTGTGTTCGGGGCTTGTCGGCCGTCATAATGGATTTCATGTGGGAGCATTCAAGTCTTATAGCCTATCAGGTGTAGGCGGATCCCGGAAGGGTTATGGTGGTACAGACTACTACTTAAGGATTTGCATGTTGGGTGATTGTGGGAATTCACTCGTGTGTTGAGATGGTACTCTTGAATTAAGTTAAGTAAAAGGTTTATATATGATGAAGTGTTCACCCTATTGGTGGTTCAGAAGTTATGATGGAATTCTTGCGCTACCTCATATTGGCATGTTAGGTGCGGTAAGCAGTATGTAATTGGGAGTAAGAATCAAGATTGCGATTCGGTGTTAATAAGGAAGTCATGAGCTCGGAAGAGCAAGAAATAAAAGAGATTCGAAAGTTCAGAATAAGTTGGTGTTATCTTCAGCGTCATCTGAGATTGATATTCGGTGGAAGAGGCTTTGTACCCCGGTTTTGGGTTCTTGATTTGTCTTACGGTGTAGTATGGCCAGTGGTGGATTTTGGGGTGTTTGTCCCGGCTATGATGGTTGTTCTCGCGTATTATGAGAGAAAGTGGGTTAATTTGGACCCGGGTAAAGCTATTAGCTTGGTTTGGTGCGAGCAAGGTAGACTCGGTGTTTGTGGATGGATTTAAGTATGACTATGGGCTCCGTATGAGCCAGGCATGTTCATTTCAGTATAGCGCTCCTCAAGGAGGGGTGTTGGGATATCAGGTGTTGTCCCGTCTTCGTCAATTCAGGTAATATTGATTGTGTCGTGTGAGTTGTGAAACGGCTTGATAATTTCCTATATGTTGAGGTCCCGCGTAGTGGGGATATTATGTGAGCAGGATAGCTCTTGAGATCCAGAGTGTGTATATATATATATATATATCGCACCTCAGTTGTGCTTGGGTTTCGTAGCATGCAGCTTTATCAGTCTCCCCAGGATGGTATTTATGCACTTAGCGTGCTTGTGACCGATATTCGGTAATGTGTAATAATGAGAAATTCAGCTCCGTATATATTTCCTTATGTGAGTTTTATGATGGGATCAGGTGGCACGCCGCCACGGCTTTGTTATTTGGATCGGGTTGCACGCCGCAATAGTGTGATGATGACGGGTCACGTTTGGGTGATTTGTTATCTGAGCAGTTCACACTGGGTGAGACTAGATTATCGGATCAGGGATCAGGGATCAGTGCGATAAGGTTATGTGAAGTGTATTCAATGCTTTGTTAACTCTGTAGTTGGGTATGAATTTCTACATATTTCCTCTGTTGCAGTGGTACGTCAGCTTTATAGCAGGGTGTATGAATATTTGTTATGAGGTGCATCGAGAGCACCAGATTCGTGAATTTTTGGATATTAAGGTTCAGGGAGTGCCATTGTGGTCAGATGATGAGTTATGCGGTGCATGGTGCTGATTCAGCAAACGTATGCAGTCATGTTCTGGTATATCGTGTGGTAGTTGATACGGTGTTTATATATTGGAACTAGGCCTGGAAAAAATTTCAAGTGTTGGAACTAGGTTCCGAGCTTATTATATGGATGAAAGAAGAAATCTTCAGATTTGATCAAGCTAATGTACTCCACTGGGTTTTGGTATCATAGGCAGGTGCGAGGTGTCAAACAGTGATTCCAGATAACTCCAGAGCAGTTCTTAGCACGTTCGAGGACGAACATCGGTTTAAGTGGGGGAGAATGTAACGACCCGACCAGTCGTTTTGAGCTCTAGTGTGTCGTTCAGCGGTTTGAAGTCGTGAGCAGCTCCATTTCAGCTATTATGACTTGTAGGTGTGGTCGGAATTGAATTTCGGGAAGTTTGGAGTTGATTTGGAAAGAAAATTCACATTTCAGAAGACTTAAGTTGGAAGAATCAACTAAGATTGGAATTTTGAGTAAACGACCTCTGAAACAAGATTTGAAGGTTCCTGCAGGTTCGTATGATAATTTCGGACTTGGGCGTATGTCTGGATCAGGTTTTGGTTAACCCGGGAGCGTTTCGAGGCATACTGTGGAAGTTAGCATTTTTGAAGAAATTTTCTAAGTTTGGCCTAAAGCGCATTTCAGTGATGTTGATATTCGTTTGGGATTCCGAGTCTGGGAATAGCTTTGTATGGTGATTCTGGAGTTGGGAGCGCGATCGCATAGAAGGATTTGTGAAGGCTACTGGATTGTCCTATGCGATCGCAGGGTCCTGTGTGCGAACGCATAGAGGAAAAGAGATTTGGGGGCCTGTGGGCCCTTTGGCCTATGCGAACGCGGGTAAGGGACCGCGATCGCGAAGTGTTTGCTCGAGGAAGCTCTGCGAACGCGCTCGTGGGTATGCGAATGCAGAGAGTAATTAGGGTCTGGGCAGATTAGTTTATAGGCGAAATTTGTGGCCATTTCTTCATTTCTTCCTTGCTATGGTCGATTTTGGAGGAGCTTCAAGAGAGGATTTCTTCATGCAATGTCAAGGTAAGTAAATTATTCCCGTTTTTAAGTTAAATACAAGATTATATGCATGGATTAGACATGAAAATTGGTAGGAAATTGGAAAATCTTAAATAAACTTAGAAAATGGTAATTTGGAATTTTAGCCACGAAGTTGAGCATGAAATGTAGAGTAAATTGTATATTTGAAATAGTAAGGCTATGGGTAGAGTATATCTTCAAGAAATTTCGGATTCCGGGCACGTGGGCCCGAGGGCATTCTGATCATTTCACTAAGCGGGGTCGGGAAGTTATATAATTTGGAATTGTTGCAAATATTAGAGTATACTTTCATTGGTTTGTCATTATTTGGATAGTTTTGGGGCGTTGTGCTTCCGTTGGAGTCATCGGAAGGGCTTGGAAGCCGGTTATGGAATTTCAGAGCGAGGTAAGTCTCCTTTCTAACTTTGTGAGGGGGAATTGTCCCCCTAGGTGAATTAATTAAGTACATGCTATTATCTTCGGGGGCTACGTACGCATGAGGTGATGGGATTCTGTGCGTAGCTACTATTATGCCTTGTCCGGGTAGTCTAGGACCCACTAGCGTGCCTTACGTGTTGTACCTGTAATCCTGCCTGTAATACTAAACTGCTAATATAATCGAAATCGTAATTGAATATCTGAAGAAGACTAGAGTTCATTTTCTTAATTATCTAGAAAGAGAATTTATTCCTCCGTGGATAATTGTGTACCTGATAGGGTTGTATTACAAAAATATCATTAAACTTGGCAAATGAGTTTCAAAACAAAGATTTAAGAGGTATATTTCATGTCCCTTTAAAAATAATTTTACCACTTTCCTGAGAAAACCACTTTCTTGATAAAATGGGGACTTATTGTGTGGACATGTGTAACTTCGGGTGCCTGAGTCGCATGTATGATTCATGAGCAGGATGACCCTATATTTGTGTATCTTCATATGAGCACCTGAGTCGTAGGTATGATTCGCGAGCAGGCTAGCCTTAGTATTTTATGTATAACCATGTCGCATGATCGTTCGCGAGCGGGGCAGATAGATGCATCTATGGTTCGGGCCGTTCGACCCTCGGCAGTGCACAGTTTATGTTTATGGTTTTTCGGGCCGTCGACCCTCGGCATTGCTTGCGCATGATATTTACTACGTATTTGCTGTGATTTATACATGTTTATCAGCCTAAGGAAGTTTTACTGGCCAGTTATGAGGAAGGAGAATTTATGTGTAAAATGTGAAATAAGTCTGATGTTTCTTATCCCGGATTATGATTCAAATTATCAACTGAAATGACGAAGAATTAAAGTGTTAAATGTGGAAGGAGTGGATATTATTTATTCCTGAATTTTAATAAATTGTCTATGACATTCATGCTTAGTGTCTTACTTGAATATACTAAATTGAGCTCTAGCAAATGTCTAATTCGAAATCTCGTCACTACCTCTCTGAGGTTAGGCGGGCGACTTACTGAGTACACGTTGTTTTTGTACCCATGCTACACTTGTTGTGCATTTTATTACACAGGTACTTTCACAGAGATGTGGAGGATTCGAGACTTAGGCGAGCTGCATCATCCGGAGGCGATCCGTAGCTAACAGAGTCTCCCTCATACTGTATTATTTTAAATTTCTTTGTCCACTTGTATTTTGGACGAGTTTTGTAGAAATTGTAAAATTCTTAGAAATTCTCATGTACTTGTGACACCGGGTTCTGGGATATGTTGGGATATATTTATTAAAATAGGACTATTTAAGCCATTGTATTTACTTAACAGATTTTATTAGTTAATATGTAATAAAGTGAAAGGAAATGCTTTTTTTTTTTCATAAATGCTAAAACCGGAAATCTATTTCAATTAATTAATGATTGGCTTGCCTGA
>MDKJ01345682.1:0-32026 GCA_005239525.1 Nicotiana knightiana
CACTACTTCTTCGAGGTTAGACTAGATACTTACTGGGTACATGTTGTTTATGTACTCACACTATATATATACATATATATATATATATGGATCGGTTCGTACGTCCTCGGTATAACTCGTGCGTAATGACATTGGAACACCCTACATATTTGGTATTGTTTCACGGATTTGGAAGTTGAAAGGTTTAGATGAAAGAAATGATTTGGTTCCTACTTGAACAAAAGGATTGTTTACTTATTTCCTACTTTGATTTCGATTATCATTGTATAGTTAATGTTTAATTAGAACTTTATATTATTATATTATTGGCCCGTAGTGAGTGTGGAAGTCGATCCCTCGTCACTACTTCTTCGAGGTTAGACTAGATACTTACTGGGTACATGTTGTTTATGTACTCACACTACACTTCTGCACTTAATGTGCAGGATCTGAGGCAGATGCATCTGGATATCAATCTGGCGCGCACGCTTGACTTGCACTTCGAGACTTCACGGTGAGCTGCTTTTCGAGCCGTCCTGCAGTAGCTGGAGTCTTCCATTTGTTATATTTTCTATCTATTTCCTTTTCAAATAGTAGACTACCATTCTTTTGCATATTCTACTAGAATGCTCATATACTTGTGACACCGAGTCTTGGAACACACTAATAGACTTATGATTTTGGATCTATTTTATGACTTTGATTTGCACTCAGTTGCGTTCGTTTAATTATTTTTCATCTGTAAATTGCTAAAACTTTTATCAATGAGGACTATTATTCACTTAACAAACATATTAAAAGTGAAAACAACTAGATTGATCAGTGTTGGATTGCCTAACAATGGTGTTGGGCGCCATCACTATAACGACCCGGCCGGTGTTCCATGGGATTTACCCCGCTTCCCCCATTTCTGCATTTGTTATATATTGCTAGCCTGTTTTTATTATATTGGGTCAGTTGGTTTGGGTCCGGAGTGGTTATGGTGAGAATTTAGGCATTTAGTCTTTTAAAGTAGCTTAATAGTTGAGAAAGTCAACTGAGAGTTGACTTATTGGTGAATGACCTCGTAATGCAGATTTTATGGCTCATATAGTTTCCTTAGGTGATTTTGGACTTAAGAGTGTGTTCAGAATGAAGTTTTGATGTCCGGTATAGATTTAGGCTTGAATTGGCGAAAGTTAGTTTTTGGTGATTTACAGTCGGCAGTGGAAAATAGGTTATCGGGGTCCGGATGGAATTCCATAAATTGGATCGGATTTGTAATGTCATTTCGGATATGTCTGCAAAATTTTAGTTCAATCGGAGGTGTTTTGGTTGGTTTCGGCGTAGTTGGCGAAATTTGGAAGTTTCAAAGTTCATAGGCTTGAATTTGATGTGATTTTCGTGTTGTTGCGTTGTTTTTGGTGTTTTGAAGGCTCGAATAAGTTTGAATGATGTTATGGGATATATTGGTATGTTTGGTTGAGGTCCCGAGGGCCTCGGGTGTGTTTTGGGTGGTAAACGGACCAACTCTTGGATTGAAAACTGGGCAGATTTTTGCTGGTGTGAGGTTCTGGTTTCCTTCTACGCGATCGGGGGAGGGTGTTTGCGATCGCGTAGAGTAAAAGAGTGGGGCAGGAATTTTTTTCTATGCGATCGCGTGGTTAGGATTGCGATCACATAGGTTGGTCGGGAAAGGCAGTGCGATCGAGTGGGTGTTTATGCGATCGCGTAGAGGATTCTGAGGCGCGTGTGTGGGGGTGGAGAGTTGTTCTATGCGATCACGTGTATTGGTCTACGATCGCATTGGTTGTATTGTCTGTGCATCGCGATCGCGTGCCTAAAGTCGCGATCGCATTGAGGAAAATTTAATGGCTGGGCAGAATGTTTTAAAAGGCCATTTGTGCGAGAATAGTTCATTTTCTCCATTGTTGAACGAGTTGGGAGCTCTTTTGAGAGGGTTTGAAGCGGAAATTGAAGGGAATCACTTGGATGTAAGGTTTTAAAATTCATAACTCGTTTATATGTCGTTTCCTAAGTAATTCCACCATAAAATTGTTGGAATTAAACCCAAATTTGGGGAAGAAGGGTGCATGGAAATTAGATTCTTCTTTTGAGGATTTGAGTGGGAAATTGTGGTCCGATTTTAGTGTTCTTGGTATGTATAGAATCATGGGAGGACGAAGATTCTAGTGATGTAAATTTTATCGAATTGCGAGACGAGAGCCCGGGGCTTGAGTTTTGCTGAATTTCGAGATTCTTGTATAAATTGGTAGTTTTCGATTGGGTTGTGTTCCTTTGATATATATATTGATGATGTTAAACTGGTTTTGGCTAGATTCATAGAAATCGGGAGCCAATTTAAGAGGCAAGAGAATTGCGGACTAGTGTTGTGGCCCGGTAGAGGTAAGTAATGGTTATAAATCTTGTCCTGAGGGTATGAAACCCCAGACTACATATTTCTCACTGATTTTAGAATGGCGCACATGTCGGATGACGAGTATGTGGCACGCACTGGTTTTTGGATTGGACTAGGTCCTCTTCGCGGCAGCTAATGAGTTGCATGTTTTACCCAAAACCTTATGTTAAATTATGTTCTAAAGATTGTTGAAATATTTGGGCTATAAGCTGTGTTTCGGGCCTCGTGCCGATCTGTTTAGACCCCTTGGGGGATTTTTACTGCTGTTTTCCTCACTATTTGTTGATGATTTCCCTCAGCCAGATTGTGCTTTGTGTTTTCGAAACTCAGCCTGATTTACACTACTTTGAGATTTAAAAATGATGTTTTGGGTCGAGTACCATGTTTTACTGAATCGGCCGAGGGGCCTTTTGAGTGGTTCTGCTGAGAGAGGTCGGGGGACTGATTGTGAGGTGCTAAATATTATTAGCGCTTGGGCTGAAGGAGCCCCTCCAGAGTCTGTACAGACCCCAGTGAGCGCACAGAGTGCTGAGTGACGAGTGATTGGGAGGCATGAGTGACTGTGAGGTGCTGAGAGCATGAGTGACTGTGAGGTGCTGAGTGATTATGAGGTGCTGAGCGACTAATTATGAGTGACTGTGAGGCATGCCCGAGGGGCTGATTATGATACATGTTTTGCCCGAGGGGCTACCTATGATTTTTGTACTTTCATTCTAAACTAATGAAATATGTTTTGCCCGAGGGGCCTCTATATGATTCATTTCATTTTCATACTAAATCTTTCGGTTGGGATTTGTTGAAAATAAACATTTTTCAAACGACTTTCCTGAGGTTGGTTTTAAGGCATGATAATTTCGCATATCTATGTTTAAACTATTAGAAAGTAAGGTTGTCTATATTGTGATTTGATGACATTGATTTTATGTGTTTCCTTTCTGCTTAGACTTGATTTATTTTCATTACTATAGAGTTGGCATACTCACATTACTCCCCGCACCCCTGTGTGTAGATTCGGGTGCAGATATTGAGCATTAGCCATTTATTCCGCGCGGAGCCGGATTGCAGGATATAGAGGTAGCTGTTGAGCATCCGCAGCACCTCTGTTTTCCCTTCTTATTGTATCTAGCTATTTTTCAGAGGTTTTGTATTATAATAGTATATTTTGGCTTATTCTTCTAGATGCTCATGATTTGTTGGCTCCGGGTTTTGAGGTTGGTGGCACTATTTATTGTCCTACTTTATTTAGTAAACTCTGTATATTTATGAAATGCTTGGAATTTGATTGGGATTTTGAAAGAAATTGTGAACATGTGGTTATTGGCTAGCCTAGTTCCACGATAGGCGCCATCAGGACCGGTTTAGGATTTGGGGCCGTGACAGTTTGGTATCAGAGCCTAGGTTACATACGACTCAACGGTCATGAGCAGGTTTACTAGAGTCTTGCGGATCGGAAACATTTCTATCTTTCTTGAACTCTTTCGTGCTAATCTATCGATTCTTGAAATCTGAACTTACGTTGTATCATTTTGTCACAGATGGTGAGGACACGCCCTACCAATCAGTGTGACCAGTCACCGGCTAGACCAGCGAGAGGTCGAAGCCGCACAGCGGCCGGGACTGTACCACAGGATCCCCCTATCGATCAGGATCAGGTTCCCGCTGATGGTGTTCCAGCGGGACAGGCTCAGGCATCGGCAGTGCCTATGGTTATTCCGGGTCTTCGGGAGACCCTGTCTCAGATATTGACAGTGTGCACCAGTTTTACTCAGGTAGTCGCCATGTCTTCTACCGCCACCACAGCTCAGGCCGGGGGAGGCAATCAAACTACAGTTGCCCGGGCACCTGAGCAAGCTGCACAGGGTATTCAGGCATCGGGAGCAGCCCCAGCTCAGCCAGTTGCTCCAGTCCAGAATTATGTGGTCCCTGCTATGCATGAATACGATAAGCGCAGGTTGGAGAGATTCAGCAGACTTCAGCCTCCGACTTTCATTGGTACCGAGGGCGAGGACGCCCAGGGGTTTCTAGATTAGTGTTAGAGGATACTGCGTACTGCGGGTATTTTGGACACCAGTGGGGTCTCATTTGTTACATTTAAGTTTGTGGGTGCTGCCTTTACTTGGTGGGAGTCATTCGAGAGGCGTAGGCCGCTTGGTTCAGCACCTCTCACCTAGCAGCAAGTCTCCACGATCTTTTTGGAGAAGTATATTCCTCAGTCCCACTGTGAGGAGCAGCGCAGACAGTTTGAGCAGCTGCGCCAGGGAGAGTTATCAGTTACTCAGTACGAGATGAGGTTCTCCGAGTTGGCTAGGCATGCTTCTGAGATTGTCCCTACTGATAGGGAGAGGGTGAGGACCTTTGTAGATGGTCTTTTTTATCAGCTTCAGTTATTTATGACTCGGAAGAGAGTATCAGGTTCTTCATTCGAGCAGGTTGTTGACATAACTCAAGATATTGAGTCTGTTCGCAGCCAGGAGCAGGAGGAGAGAGAGGCCAAGAGGCCTCGTGGTTCGGGCAGTTCCATTGGTGCTCCCTTCAGGGGACAATTTCAGTAGGGTAGGGGCCGTTCATTCAGGCCTCCTCAGTCAGGCCGCCCAACATATAGTGGTGCATCTTCGGGGCATGGTCCCCATGGTTCTCATTCAGGTCGTACTTCATTTGGTGCCCTCCCAGCTCAGAGTGCAGCTCGAGCACCCCCAGTTCAGGGTTCTTCCATGCATGAGTCTTCCAGTGGCCGTACGGGTGCTAGGGGTTTCTATCAGTCCCCGCCTCCAGCTCCAGGGAGTTGTTTTGAGTGTGGAGAGTTCAGGCACGTGTGGAGGCAGTGTCCCTGCCGTTCCCGTGGATATTCTCAGCAGAGGGGCCAGCCCTCGACTTCAGCTCGAGTTACTTCACAACCCGCCCAGGCAGCCACGGGTAGTAGTCAATCAGCCATAGGCCGCCCTAGAAGGGGAGGTCGAGCAGGGGGAGGTCAGGCACGCATGTATGCATTCCCATCCAGGCCAGATGCTATAGCCTCAGATGCCGTGATTGTAGATATTGTCTCAGTCTGTTGCCGAGATGACTTGGCTTTATTTGATCCTGGTTCTACATATTCCTATGTTTCTTCATAGTTTTCCAATTTTCTGGATGTGCCCCGTGAGTCTCTAGTCACCTTTGTTCATGTGTCGACTTTGGTGGGCGATACTGTTGTTATGGACCATGTGTATCGGTCGTGCGTGATATCTATTGGGGGTCTGGAGACCCCCAATAGACCTACTCTTACCCAGCATGGTTGATTTTGACGTGATATTGGGCATGGATTGGTTATCTTCGTGTCATGATGTTCTTGATTGTCACGCTATGACCGTGACCTTAGCTATGCCAGGGTGTCTGAGGGTTGAGTGGAGAGGTTCTTCCGAGTATATGCCTAGCAGGGTGATTTCCACCTGAAGGCTTAGCGCATGGTTGAGAAAGAGGTGTTTATCTTATTTGGCCTTTGTGAGGGATGTCAGTGGTGAGACTCCCGCTATGGATTCAGTTCCTGTGGTTCATGACTTTTCGGATGTGTTTCCTGCATACCTGCCAGGCATGCCACCTGACAGGGATATTGATTTTGGTATTGACTTGGTGTCAGGCACCCAGCCTATTTCTATTCCACCTTATCGTATGGCACCCGTGGAGCTAAAGGAATTGAAGGAGCAACATTCAGGAACTCCTGGATAAGGTGTTCATTCGGCCTAGTGTGTCATCCTGGGGTGCACCGGTGTTGTTCGTGAAGAAAAAGGATAGGTCCATGCATATATGTATTGATTATCGGCAGCTGAACAGGGTAACGGTAAAGAACCGGTATCCCTTGCCCCGCATTGATGATTTGTTTGACCAACTTCAGGGAGCCAGAGTGTTTTACAAGATTAAAATTGTTGGAATTAAACCCAAATTTGGGGAAGAACGGTGCATGGAAATTGGATTCTTCTTTTGAGGATTTAAGTGGGAAATTGTGGTCCGATTTTAGTGTTCTTGGTATGTATAGTATCGTGGGAGGACGAGGACTCTAGTGATGTAAATTTTATCGAATTCCGAGACGAGGGCCCGAGGCTCGGGTTTGGCCGAATTTCGAGATTCTTGTATAAATTGATAGTTTTCGATTAGGTTGTGTTCCTTTGATATATATATTGATGATGTTAAACTGGGTTCGGCTAAATTCGGAGAAATCGGGAGCCAATTTGAGGGGCAAGAGCATTGCGGACTAGTGTTGTGGCCCGGTAGAGGTAACTAATGGTTATAAATCTTCTCCTGAGGGTATGAAACCCCGGACTACATATTTCTCACTGATTTTAGAATGGCGCACATGTCGGATGACGAGTATGTGGCGCGCACTGGTTTTTGGATTGGACTAGGTCCTCTCCGCGGCAACTAATGAGTTGCATGTTTCACCCAAAACCTTATCTTAAATTATGTTCTAAAGATTGTTGAAATATTTGGGCTATAAGCTGTGTTTGGGGCCTCGTGTCGATTTGTTTAGACCCGTTGGGGGCTTTTTTCTGCTTTTTTTCCTCACTATTTGGTGATGATTTCACTCAGCCACATTGTGCTTACTGTTTTCGAAATTCAGCCTGATTTACACTACTTTGAGATTTAAAAATGATGTTTTGGGTCGAGTACCCTGTTTTACTGATTCGCCCGAGGGGCCTTTTGAGTGGTTCTGCTGAATGAGGCCGAGGGCCTGATTGTGAGGTGCTGAGTGATATTAGAGCTTGGGCTAAAGGAGCCCCTCCGGAGTCTGTACACACCCCCAGTGAGCACACAGAGTGCCGAATGCTGAGTGTGAGTGACGAGTGATTGGGATGCATGAGTGATTGTAAGGAGCTGAGTGATCGTGAGGTGCTGAGCGACTGATTATGAGTGACTGCGAGGCATGCCCGAGGGGCTGATTATGATACATATTTTGCCTGAGGGGCTACCTATGATTTTACTAATTTCATTCTGAACTTATGAAATATGTTTTGCCTGAGGGGCCTCTATATGATTCATTTCATTTTCATACGAAATCGTTCGGTTGGGATCTGTTGAAAACAAACATTTTTCGAAGGACTTTTATGAGGTTGGTTTTAAGGCATGATGATATCGCATATCTATGTTTACACTATTGGAAAGTAAGGCTGTGTATATTGTGATTTGATGACATTGATTTTATGTGTTTTCTTTCCGCTTAGACTTGATTTATTTTCATTAATACTGAGTTGGCGTACTCATATTACTCCCTGCAACCCTGTGTGCAGATTCAGGTGCAGATATCGAGCATTAGCCATTTATTCCGCGTGGAGCCGGATTGCGGGATGTAGAGGTAGTTGTTCAGCGTCCGCAACATCTCTGTTTTCCCTTCTTGTTGTATCTAGTTGTTATTCGGAGATTTTGTATTATAATAGTATATTTTGGCTTATTCTTCTAGATGCTCATAACTTGTTGGATCTGGGTTTTGTGGTTGGTTGCACTATTTATTGGCCTACTTTATTTAGTAAACTCTGTATATTTATGAAATTCTTGGAATTTGATTGGGATTTTGAAAAAAATTGTGAACATGTGGTTATTGGCTATCCTAGTTCCATGATAGGCGCCTTCACGGCCGGTTTAGGATTTGGGGTCGTGACAATCACGTCCTATAATGAAATTGGGTCGTGACAGAATACATATGGTTGAGATCAGTGATTCATTTCATTCGAGGTAAATATGGTTTGAAATGTGATAGAAGACCCACAATTTTATAAGAAGACAATGTTGCATGCATAGCCCAATTGAAGGGAGAATTTATAAAAGGAGATAGAACGAAGAAAATTTACCAAATTTGCTCTACACACACGATCTTAAGAAAGATAGTGACATTGATGTGAAAAAATTCCATTCAAGTGAAAATCAGGAAGATTTGTTCAACAAGTCTTTGCCAACTACAACCTTCGAGAATATGGTATACAAGATTGGAATGCAGCGACTTGGTTATTTGAAACAATATATGTAACGACCCGACCGGACGTTTCGAATGTTTTAGCCCTGTTTCCCCTATTTCTGCTTCATTTTGAGTGGTTCAGCTCTTTTATTGTGACAACCCCAAACATGAACCAGTCTAGATGGCGCCTATCATGGAACTAGGCCAACCAAATCCACACTCAAATCGCAATAATCTTTCATTTATATCGTTACTAAACTGATGACCCATAAAGGTTTTGTTTAAACATATTAAAATGGATAAAGCTACACTGAATATTAAATACAATCCCGAGATCCTGGAGTCACTGGTCATGAGCATCTACAGAAAATATACAACTCTGGAAAATAAACTCTATAATAGTAAGCAGGAGAGAGCAGGTTTGCGGATGTATGCAACTACCTCGCAAAATCTCCGAGAAGTCTCTGGAACGGATACACAGCTCACTCTGCCCTAGCACCTGAATCTGCACACAAGGTGCAGGGAGTAATGTGAGTACGCCAACTCAGTAGTAACGAAAATAAATCATATTTGAATAGTAAGAAACACATAAAGTCAAATCATCATTTCACAACAAGCACAGTCTTTCTTTCCAGTAGTGAATATGTTAAATCATCACGCTTAAAAGCCAATTTCAGTAAAACTCCTTTGAAAAGTTAAATGTCCAACAATTTCAGAATATTGTCCAAGAAGTTTAGTATAAAAAATTGAAATGAATCATAAGTAGCCACTCGGGCAAAAACATGAATAAGAAACTGCCCCTCGGGCGTAACATCAGTCATAATCAGCCCCTCGAGCATACCTCACATTCACTCATAATTAGCCCCTCAGGCAACCTCACAGTCACTCATAATCAGCCCCTCGGGCAACCTCACAGTCACTCATACCTCCCAATCACTCGTCACTCGGCACTCGACACTCGCACTTAGTAGGTACATGCTCTCACTGGGGGTGTGTACGGATTCCGGAGGGGCTCCTACAGCCCATACGCTAATATCAAGCCACCTCATGTCATATCATATCCTCACAATCAGTCCCTCAACCTCACTCAGTCAGATACTCTCAAAAAGCCACTCGGGCCATCAGTAAAATAGGGTACTCGACCCAAAACATCATTTTATATCTCAAAATAGTGGAAATAAGGCTGAGTTTCGAAATCAGTTAAGCATAATATGATTGAGTGTAAATCATAAGTCAACATAGTGAGGAAATAGCAGTAAAAACCCCCAAGGGGTCTAAACAAATTGGCACAAGGCCCAAAACATGGCTTACAGCCCAAATATAACAATAGTCTTTAACACGATTTAACATATGATTTAAAAGTAAACACGCAAATCAATAGTTGCCATGGGAAGTACCAAGTCCAAATCCACAATCAGTGCATGCAACACAATCGTCATCCAGCATGTGCGTCACTCAAAAAATAGTGAGAAAATACGAAGTCCGGGGTTTCATACCCTTAGGACAAAATTTACAATCATTACTTACCACAAACCGGCCCAAATACTAATCTGCGATGCTCTTGCCTCTCGAATGAGCTCCCTATTGCTCCGAATCTAACCAAAACCATATTAATATCATCAATATACGCTAAAGGAATAAAGCCCACTCGAAAATTATCCAATTTAACCAAAATTCCCAAAATTGGCCAAACCCGGCCCCCGGGCCCATGTCTCGGAATTCTATAAAAATTGCATCACAATAATCTTCATCATTTTCCGAGTCTATAAAAATAAAAAGCATCGAAATCCGACTACAATATCCCCTTCAATTACTCAATTAAAGTCACAATTTCTCATGCCCTAACTTCCCCAAATTTTGGGTTTAAACCCAACTAATTTCGGGTTTAATCACGTAGAAGTCAACATAGAATCGAGTTATGAAGTCAAATATCTTACCTCTAAACGTCCCCCTTTGAATCCCTCTTTAAATCTCTTTGAAGAGCTCCAATTTCGTCCAACAATGGTGAATAGTGGGCTAAACTCGCGAATATGGCCCTTTTAAAGCACACTGCCCGGGCCCCATATTTAACCCTACGCGATCGCGGAATAGCCCGCGCGATCGCAAAGCTTTGCCTTCCCAACTCACGTGATCGCATCCCTCCCCACGCGACCGCGCTAAACAAAACCTTCAACTCCTCACCAGCTCACTCTCCTATACGCGGACGCGACCCTGGCCACGCGTTCACGTAGCACAACATTACAAACCCACGTGATCGCAACCTGACCTCTGCGATCGCATAGAGTAATTTTTCACCCCTGCCCAACTTGGCCTACCAGATCAAGAACCGTCCTACGCAATCGCGAAAAGCAAAAATACCTGCAGCAAAAACCAGCAAAACAACTATCTCAAAAATCCATAAATCGATCCGCTAACCACCCGAAATCCACCAGATGCCCTCGGGACCTCAACCAATCATACCAACACATCCCATAACCTTATTCAAACTTAGTCGAGCCTTAAAAACACCAAAAACAACGCAAAAACATCAAATGCACCTCGGATTCAAGCCCATGAACTTTGAAACGTGTAAATTTCGCCAAAAGATGCCGAAACCATCCAAAACACGTCCAATTGACCTGAAATTTTGCACACACATCCAAAATGACACTACAAACCTGTTCCAACTTCTGAAATTGCATTCCGACCCCGATAGCTAATTTTCCACTGCCCATCGGAAATCGCCAAAAACTAACTTTCGCCAATTCAAGCCTAATTCTACACCAGACATCAAAACCACATTCTGAACACACTTCTAAATCCCAAATCACCTAACGAAGCTATCCAAACCATAAAATCTACCTTCCGAGTTCGTTTACCAATAAGTCAAGTTCTAGTTGACTTTTCCAACTATTGAACCAAGTTAAGAGACTAATTGTCTCATTTCTCTCCAAAAATCGCTCTGAACCCGAGCCAACCAATCTAACACAACATAATGAAGCTGAACCACATATAATGAAGCAGAAACGGGGGAAACATGGCTATTACTCTCAGAACGACCGTCCAGGTCATTACATCCTCCTCGCTTAAATATACGTTCGTCCTCGAACGTGCCAAGAGTTGTTCTCCAACACCATCAAATTGCCGTGTAATCTCACCATGAACATACCCAAGGGTGATCCCACGTCACCCTATCCCATATAGGTCCAATAGCACAACACATTTGAAATTTCGATATCCAACCTGACCCACAAACCTTAGAACCAAGCTCTCACTTCTGAAATGACTTACAAGATCAAAATTCCACAACTATAAACTGAATAAGTCTGAACATATTGAATCAAGCCATATACCTAACCCCAGATGTAATCACATAATATACTGCATAACTCAAACACTCGTAGCGATAACTCCTAATCATAATAGCTTCTCAAAATAACCCAATACCGGTAAATAACCTCTTATCAAGCAAAGCCTCGCTTTAACACTTTCATAAGGTGCCGATGATGAAAGAATTACGTAGAAAAATAGCAACCATTCGGCCGATCAGTCAGACATGACGATCTCCCTTACCAAATAGGAATTATAGCATATTTCTAAGCCGACTCCCGATATTTATCCTTCCAACTATACTGTAGACAATTCTGACAATATTCATTCTAGGTCCAATGACCTCTTCTCATCCAACAAGACCACTCTGATGACATGACACATCAATAAAATTCAAAGCGATAACATGTGCAACTCGTGCAATCAATAGCAACATCCCAATGTAATCAAATTATATAAAAGATCCACACGAGAGGACCATCCCGCCATTAACAATTACCGTCACAACACCATGCTAAGAGCCCGACACTCATCGAAAAATCAAAACAAACGAATCTGACACCAAGGATCATACCTCCACATAAATCTCCTACAATGCGTGATCCCATCCACACGCTGGTCTAATGAAATACTTTAATTCATCTTGCTCAAAATTGATAACCATGCCACACGAACCCGTAAAAACCTAACCAATACGTCTCAATCCCGCAATACCCAATTACTTACCTTACTAAAATATAGTTATAAAGCCCAATTAGAACCGCACCATATGTGCCTATAATCAACGATCACAACCCCTCGAAACACCGAAGGGTAACTCATACATCACTCCAGAGCACGAATAAACTCAATGACAATAGAATGGTACATCCCTCAACAATAGAAATTCGGAGTCAGCAATTCTGACTCGGTGTAGAACACACACTCATACGGGCCTACCACTAACCCTAAATCAACTCTGGTCACCCACAACAGATAGATAACTCACCGAAAAGTTCACAATGACTGAATCATGGTACATACTAACATCTGACTAGTTTTACTTGCATCTTCATAGTTCACTACCACAAAATAACCTGTTTATGAGAACTCTCAATCTCGAAGTCCAGGAAGCGCACGAATTGCCATATCTGATCCCATCTCCGCCGCTCGAATATATAACACCTCTAATACTCAATCATTCCACGAGGGACACCATATAATTCTTCTGTGCCACCAAGCAACCTTGAATATTAGTAGTCGAATCCAACAAGAGAGCGTTGAAATACCAATGAAGTACCCTTAACTCCACACATTGCCCTTTCTGAAATGTATACCCTCATCAAGCCACCCAATAGTGATATCATCTACCTAGTCGTCTGAAACTGCTGATGTTGTCTAAGAAATTTTGTTTTGACCTTCCTTCCAGAACTGAACCGTGACCTCACATATGCAAATCTCAACTCTACCCAGCATACCTTATACGTCATCCCATCCTAGGACAAATATGGGAACTTCATGATCCCTTTCGAGCCACAAGCTACTACATACCTAACTAGCCAAGAACTTTCCATTTGATCCCATATAGAAGCAAAAATCATTATACATCATAAGCTCCTCGGGCTAGCAGAAAATATACATCTCTAACCGTGGTAGAAACCATCAAGAACTATGTGAATCCCATTTGTACAACACCCAACCATCGGGACTGAATCCTTCTGGCTCAACCAAGCTACGCAGGTCACCAAAACCCAAGAACATTGCTAAGAAACACCGGTGACCACTCATTACCTCATAAACACCCAAAGAACTAATCATATCCCTTACCATGCTGATCCGACGTACTACCAATCTGTCCTATTTATCCAAGTTCCTTCTGACTTACCTACGAATCGGTACTTCTCTTTTCCATAATACCGTAATTCTCAACCCAAACTCATCACGCAAGACCCAAGCATAAAACCATACCGTCTGAGGCTCATAAACCGATGAATGCTCTCTCAAATATCCTCAAAAGTACCATATTCAAAATACTTAACCTAAAGAGACTTCCTGCAAATCTAAAGCCATCACCTTCACCTTCCTGATACTGATATGTAGAATCCGTGATAATATAGAAATGCCACACGTCTGGGCACCCTCCAACGTAAATCTCAGTTCTATCCCAGAACACACCTTGAAGATTCCCAATTGCTATATTTAACCTTGAATCCATCAGAACCATTCTCGAGAGTCATCCACTCAACTCAAACCTCAATTAGACTTATCAAACGGACCGAACGACCGGTGCTCTATTAGCACTCCAACACCCCAGGTGTAACCCCACCTTAATGCAACCAAATAAATCCTTCCCCAAGCCCATTACATCCTTCACCAATAACAACTCAAGGCATCCCATGATTCTTATACACCCATAAAGCATAACACACCCCTATCCAAAATTTCCTTTATTCAAGTTATTCTCGATCTCAACCCCTGCAGGTCATAACTGATTCACCAGTATACCTCGAACCGAACCCAACACATCACACAATCGTGCAACCAACTTATCATTAGCAGACTCCCCCACTTGGCTCAAAGCCATAGATCAAAACACACAGTAACTCATAATGACCATATGCTAACATCGCCGCCATACCACAATGAGATTCAACTAAATCCTTCATAAGCTCATATATAACTCAAACCATTTAACATTACAAATCATCTCAAACCTCGCATTCACCATTGCAATAGTCGTGCCAATTCCAACAAGTGATCTAAACTCAAATTGCAACATATATCAATTACGTGGTAAAAGAGAACTTGCTACAAAACAACATAAGGATCACACAACCTCAGAACACCTCGCGGGACATAGCCCCTCCTGATTAGCCTCAAACTAATATCTCTCCCACATTAGAACAAACCAATGACTACCCTCGAGATATCACAATAAGCAGTATAAGAACCTGAAGCTGAATGAAGAACTAACACTGGAGCTATGGTCAAAGAAATCTTGAGCTTCTGGAAGCTGTCTCCACACTCGTCTGACCAACTGAATACCCTCACCAGACACCACGTGCCCCAAGAATGCTACAAAACTGAGCCAAAAATTCACACTTGGAGATTTTTGCATAAAGCTTCTCCTCCATCAATCTCTATAATACCATCCTCAAATGCTGAGTATGCTACTCCTGGGTACGTGAGTACGCCAGGATGCCATCAATGAATAGAATAACAAAGGAGTGCTAACACGACTGAAATACACCGTTAATCAAATACATGAACGATGTTGGGGCATTGGTCAGCTCAAAAGACATCACCAAGAACTCATAACACAACAGAAAGATCCACTTCACTCCACAACTAAACAACATAAGAGGTCTTCCAATATACTCACAATTCGAAGCCATATGCCAACTCGAGACAGAAATCAAACACCCAATAGTTCTTTCCGCATTTCCAGCCAATCCTTTTGTCACAATCAAACAATATGAACACATCTCACCCTCAAATCAAACTCACCACATAGACATGCAGTCACAAAGTCCCGATGAATTAATGAGGCAGCCTATAAAGGAGAAAGTGAAGCAGGCAATTTATGGCCTAAATGGTGAGAGTGCAAGTGGTCCGGATGGGTTCTCAGGGAGCTTTTATCATGCTTGTTGGGACATTACTGGGGATGATATTGTTGATATGGTGAAAGTTGCATTCAATAGGTATGCAATGCCTAAGTTTATAACCCATACGAACCTCGTACTATTGCAAAAGAAGAAGCAGGTTTGTACATTTTAAGATTTGAGGCCAATAAGTTTGAGTAACTTCTCAAACAACATTATTTCAAGGGTGGTTAATGAAAGTTTAGTAGGGTTCCTTCCTAGCATAATCTCTATGGAGCAATCTGGATTCATAAAAGGAAGGAGCATTGTTGAGAATGTATTGCTAACAAAGGAGATAATAACTGACATTAGGCTTAGAACTAAGGTAGGGCCTAATGTTGTTATTAAACTTGACATGACTAAGGCGTATGATAGGCTCTCATGGATGTTTCTAACAAAGGTGTTAAGGAAGATGGGGTTTGGAGAGAGGTTCATAGGGCTGGTGTATGGTATTGTATCAAATAATTGGTATTCATTATTAATCATGGGCAGGCCTATGGATTTTTCAAATCTACAAGGGGTGTCAAGCAAGGAGATCCAGTGTCTTTGACACAATTTATTATGGCTGCAGAAGCACTGTCTAGGGGTCTTAATTCACTCCATAAGAATTAAAATTTTCGTGGATTTGGAATGCCTAAGTGCAGTCCTAAAATAAATCATTTGGCGTATGCGGATGATACTATCATTTTTCCTCTTCTAATAAAATGTCCCTAAGGTTGGTAATGAATGTCTATGACGAGGCTTCAGGGCAGTTGGTGAATAAGAGTAAATCAGCACTTTATATGCATCACCTTATGGATATGGATATTGTTGAAAATGTTGAATGAATTACTGGGATTGAAAGGAACGAATTTCCTTTTACATACTAAGGATGTCCTATCTTTTATTCTAGAAGGAAGATGGATTATTACAAAGGCTTGATCACAAAACTCATGGATAGATTACAAGGTTGGAAGGGGAAATTGTTGTCAATTGGTGGTCAGGCAGTGTTAATAGCTCATGTTCTTCAAAGTATGCTCATTCATTTGCTCTCAGCAGTTAATCCCGCACAGAATGTAATTACTAAGCTCCACAAGATTTTTTCTCAATTTTTCTGGAGTAGTGCAATTAGAGGTTCATCGAGGTACTGGGCATCATGGAAAAATTTGTGTATGCCTTTTGAGGAAGGGGGTATTAGCCTTAGATCACTTCACGATGTATCAAAGGCATTATTTAGTAAGTTGTGGTGGAACTTTAGAACAAAGACTAGTCTATGGAGCTCTTTCATGTGTCAAAAGTATTGTAAGAAGTTAAATGCAGTGATTGTTCCTTGGAGAAATGGCTCACATATTTGGAGGAAAATGCTGGAAAGTAGAGAAGCAATTGAGAATCAAATTGTGTGGCATCCAAAGATGGGATCTTCTCTTTTTTGGTTTGGTAACTGGACAGGGTTAGGGGCTCTTTATTTCCTTGTCCCTCCGGAGTTTTGAATTGATGAAAGTATCCACAATATTTATGATGTAGTAGATGGAGGGGGTTGGGACATTGATAGAATAATGGAGAGGTTACCTGAGGAGTTTGCTATGCATATTCTGGAGAAGATGAAGCCTCCAACGATGGAGAATTACTTAGATTTCCCCTATTGGAGCTTGGAAACTAGAGGTGAGTTTAGTGTTCGGTCTGCGTGGGAGTACGTAAGGAGAAGGGATCATCCTAGGGTGGCTTACAAAATGATATAGGTTAAAGGTTTGGCATTCAAGGTATCGCTCTTCATGTGGAAAGTGTGGAGAGGCAAGTTACCATTAGATTATCTTATGAGAAGATGGGGATACTTTATGCCATCCAAATGTTGGTGTTGTAGGGAGCCAAAACAAGAGTCCTGATTCATTTGTTCTTTACATCACAAGCTGCCAGAATTGTGTGGAAATATCTTTTATCAAGTGCTGGAATTTATGTAGAGGGGATAACAATGCATCTTGCAATTACAAAATGCTGGACATCCAAGGTGTTACCAAGAATCAAACCTATACTACAATCACTGTCGGCGTGCATGATTTGGGAGTTGCAAAAGGCGCAATAGTTTCAAACATGGGGAGTCATTGACGATTAGTAGAGTGATATACCAGGTCTCCTCAACTCTTCAATCTTTAGTGAGAGTTAGGAAGCCAGGGCTGGTAAACGTGCCTCACAAATGGGAAGACTTACTGCACATGCTGGAGAACTATACTCCAAAGTTGAGATATGATAAGGTGATATGGGAATTACCAAGGGAGGGATGGGTTAAGGTTAACACGGATGGTGCATCGAGGGGTAATCCAGGAAGGAGCTCTATTGGGATTTGTATTAGGGATGATGTTGGAGATGTGATATATGCACTTGGAAGGGAGATCCAGGAAACAACAAATACTGAAGCGGAGGCAGTGGCTATCCTTGTAGCTTTGAGAGTGTGTAGAAATTATAACTTTGATCAAATATGGATTCAAACGGATTCCATGCTACTGCTTAATATTATTGAGAGAGTGTTGATGCCTCCTTGGAATATAGTACAACATGTGGAGGAGATTTGGGAGTTACTAGTTGGGAGGAGGTACAAGGTGACACATATCTTTAGAGAAGGAAACAAATTGGCAGATCACCTTGCAAACTATGCTTTGGATGTAAGTGACGTTGAAGGTAAGGAGTTTTGGGATTTTGTGGGAGGAGAATGGTAAATGATGACAAGTTACAATGTCCAAACTTAAGGGTGAGGGTAGCAAAAGATTGAGTAGTAAGGAGGCAAGGTGGAGTAGGGAGAAGGAGAGTACACATGATCAACATGTACGAGTCCTTAGGGAGGAGTACATGGTGATATCGTTTTCAACTAACATTTTTTTCCTTTTTGCAGGATATAACATTGTGTTCATGACTTGTCACTCATTACGACTCATATGGATGGTATTAGTACTATGTACTCATTCCCTTGGAGAAGGAAAAGTGACAAGTATGACACAAATTCCATGGAGATGGCCAAAGGGTGACCCCTATTCACAAGATTATTGGCAGTGCATTAAGGAAAATATTGAGGCATTCTGGGCCTGCTCCTTTATGCAACACAATTTTATGCCATTTGATGCGTCACCCTTGGCAAGGCTGTCAACAAGAGAGACAAGGACAACATACGAATTTGAAGGCAAGTTAACCATAACTGGAAGGTCATTCGCCCAGGTAAACAAGGATTGGAAGAGGGACACGTGCTTGCATATTAGAAAATGGTTTAACACCCTGGCAAAGCAAGTCAATACAACCTCTAATGATGATCACCATGCAAATAATAGAAGAAATAATACATGGAACACACCCAAAAATGGAGGCAGAAGTAATGTGTCTCAAGTACGCTATTCTTTTTACATTGTTGTTCAATGTTGGTTTGGTGTAGTATGGATACTTGGAATTTATGTCCAACATCAGAAGATTCAGCTACCAAGACTAGAAATGGGTTGCTACTTGTGAAATCAAAAATAAATTGCAAGATGGCTAGGCAGTGCAAACTCTATCGAAGTCGGATATAAGTCCTTATATTTGACTAGGCTAGTTTTAGTGTTGTTCATAGTAGATAACGCTAGTAGTATTTCATGTGATATCAAAATTGGGTTTTGCAAGCCCTATTTTGATAATAGGTTCTATGTTTTTTCAATTATTATAGTCCTAATTTTAGTAGGAAAACACAGACATCTTGTTATTTATTTTTATATATAAATAAAAACTAGCCCTAGGCCATGCCCAGTGGATTGCTAAAAAAACTAGTACCTACGTACGGACACTCGTCACCTCGTGCGTACGTAGCCCCCCACACATAGTATCACATAATTAATTATTTCACATATGGGGAAAATTCCTTCTTACAAGGTTAGAAAGGAGACTTACCTCGCTCTGAAGTTCCATAACCAGATTCCAAGCCCTTCCGATGGCTCAAATTGATGCACAACGCTCCAAAGCTTGACATAGATGATTAAAATGGAGCTCCAAAATCGCCCCTAGGTCGTCTTCCATGGAGAAAATGAGATGAAATGAGCCATACCCATTTTTTTCAAAGTTATACACTGCCAAGAAAATCTTTTTCGCGTTCGCGGGCGTCCCCTCGCGTTCATGAAGAACAAAAATTCTAGAAAAGCCATTCCAAACTCTTCTCAGATAGTCTCTTGTATTATGGTCATAAATTTTTGTAAAAAAACTCCAAATAACATATGGTTTAATGTTCTTAAAACTAAACTTCAAGCTATAGAACTTTCATGTTTTGTTCATCTCCCAATTCATTATATATTTCGAGATATAAGCTGCCAAAGTCAGCTCTTTGCAACACAAATTTCTTCTTCATTTTCCCGGACACCCTGTAGTGTACCAGCCATAAAGCTTTGTAAAAAAATAAAAATTCTAAATGGTTTACCTTTATAGAAACTAGACACAAAGGGATACAACTTTTGTTATTACATCATCTCAAAATTCCTTATAGATTGGGAGATATGAGCCTCCGAAGTCAGACATGCGTTACAGAAATTTTCTTCTTCGCGAACGCGAGGCTCCCTACGCGAACGCGAAGAACAAAGTCCTTGAAGACAAATCCTTCTTCATGAACGCGAGAGGATCCTCGTGAAGGCGAAGAACAACACCAGACACCAGCATCAGCCATTGCAAAACAGCCCGAAATGATCTGAAACCACCCTGAAACACACTCGAGGCCCCCGGGACCCCGTCCAATCACACAACCCAGTCCCATAACATCCCACGGACCTGATCAAGGCCTCAAATCACATCAAACAACGTAGAATACATGAATAACACTCCAATTCAAACTTATTGAACTTTAAAATTTCCAACTTCTACATTTGATGCCGAAACCTATCAAATCACGTCTGATTGACCTCAAATTTTGCACACAAGTCATATTCAACATTACGGACCTACTCCAACCTCCGAAATCGAAATCGGAGTCCGATCCCGATATCAAAATTTCCACTTTCGGTCGAACTCCTCAATAACCTTCAAATTTCTAACTTTAGCTAAATGACCCCAAAATGACCTACGGACCTCCGAATCCACTTTCGGTCACGTTCCCAGCACCAGAATCACCATACAAAGCTATTCCCAGACTCGAAATTCCAAAAGGACATCAATAACACCGAAACACACTTCAACCCAAATTTATGAATTTCTTCCAAGTATGTTAACTTCCACAATAGGCGTTGAAACGCTCCTGGGTCATCCAAAAACCGATACGAACATACGCCCAAGTCCAAAATCATCATACGAACCGGCCGGAACCTTCAAATCCCGATTCCGAGGTCGTTTACTCAAAAATCACAACTCAACCACTTCTTCCAACTTAAAGCTTCCGAAATGAGAATTCACTTTCCAAATCGACTTTGAAATTCCCAAAATTCAATTCCGACCATGCATGCAAGTCATAACACCTGAAGTGAAGTTGCTCATGGACTCAAACTGCTAAACGATGCGCTAGAGCTCAAAACGACCAATCGGGTCGTTACATTCTCTCCCACTTAAACATACGTTTGTCCTCGAACATGCCAAGAACTGCTCCGGAGTTGTCCAAAATAACTATATAACACCTTGTGCACCTGCCCGTGCTACCACAACCCAGTTGAGTACATTTGCTCGAACATAGCTGAAGATATCCCTTTTTACTTAGCCAAATAAGCCTGAGAGCCAAATTCCAACACTCGAAATTCTCTACCAGGCATGTTTCCAACATACGAACACAGTATCAATCACCACACGATGTACCAGAATATGATTGCATGTCTTTGCTGGATTAACACCATACACTGCATAATTCACCTAACCATAATAACATTCTCTGATCTTAATAGCCAAAATTCCACGAAACTAATGCTCCCAATGCATGTCATGACCTATATACATCTTTCCCCAACTTTTATATAACCGTCACGACGAACGAGATGTGTAGAATTTCATAGCCAACTGCAGAGTCAACAAATCATTGAACCTCTCCTCTTGACTAGAATCATCAACTCATTATGAACCAAATAATGGTATTTGTTCTTTAATACACTTCATATGATCTGATTTTACTGATCCTAGATCCATTAATCTCTTCTCTCCCAGTACGAACCGCTCAGGAAACAAGACACCCCAGACATGACCAAAAGTCTCATATGATGCCACAATGTGCCAATAAACTACAACCTCGAATGCTATACATAAGGAAAACGAATTCTGGGAGGAACTACTCAACTCACACACTAATATGAACTTTCCTCAGAAAATGGGCAAAACACACAAAAATATAATATAGAAACCGTACTCAACATCACACTGTTGCAGCGTGCAGCCCGATCTAAAACATACCCGTGGCGACGTGCCACCCGATCCACACATAAAGTTCACATAAGGAGATAAACACCGACCTAAATTGCTCATTACTACAAAATGCTGAATATTGGTCACAAGCAACGCTAAGTGCACAATACCAGCCCCGGGGAGACATATAGCGCCAGAAGCTACAAAACTCAAGCACAACTGAGGTGCGATACATGATTTGAATCTCACGAGCCATCCTGCTCACATAATACCATCGCTACTCGGAATCTCAACACATATGAAAATTATCAAGCCGTTGCACAACTCACACGGCACAATATAGTATCATATGAAATAGCAGACGCCGAAATAACACCCAACGTTCTAATACTCCTCCACAAGGAGCGCGATACTAAAATGAACACCTCTGGCCTGATATAGAGCCCGTATTCATATTTAAATCCATCCACAGACTTTAATACTAGGCTAATAACTTTTCACGGGTTTCTAATACCCCTTTTTTTCAAATACAAGAACAACCATCATAACCGGAGCAAACTTCCATAGTCCGCAAGCAAATGAACCGAGCGCCCTCAAAGCATAAATTCTCAAATAAGTGATATTACCACATTCTTCATACTTGGTTTAAATCTTCAATCAATCAAGTCACTAAAATGTCACACTTGTACAATCTTCCCGCGGTAACGCTCCCACGACCTTTCACACAAGGTAACAAGTCTGCACATCCATACCATCGGCCACATTAACGTTGTAAAGCAAATCAAGAATCCATAACTAGGATGCAAAGCCTCTTTCACAAACACCGGTCTCAGGTGACACTAAAGACAATACCAGCTTACTTTAAAAATCTAAATCCTTTCCTGCCCATCCGAGCTCGTGACATTCTTGTCAACACGAAACTACAATCTCGATCCTCAACTTTCAAATTCCATACTGCTTACTGCGCCTGACATGCCAATATGTGACAACACAAGAATTTCATCATAACCCCTGAACCACTATTAGGTTGAACACTTCATCATATAGAAACTTTTTACCTAACTCAGTCCAAGAGAACCATAACAATACCCGAGTGAATTCTCATAACTGTAGAACATGAAAATCCTCAAGTACACTTCCCTTTCAGGATCCTCCTACACATCTCAGGCCATAATATCTAATTACCCCCAAATAAAACAAAATACGGCGGTAGTCAAGCCTCGCACGTACCGCCACAAATCACATGCATAATCTAATCACGCTGGAGGTACTGATCACTGCCACCATCATGCCAATTCAATCATGGCTAACAGACTTGACTTTTTCTAACCTATCCTTAACTTGTCTTAGAAATAATGATAACTCCACTAAACACATAACGACTCAATCTGCACTCCTCCAGAGTGGCCTTGTATCACGAGACCATGCTGTCTCAAATCCCACAAACCATCTCATACCCTCCTTGCACATATGCTCGCATCCTCAACTGATACACCCATTCCAAAAATTCCTCTATGAATCTGAATTCATTTTCCCCTCATTCCTCCAAATACTACACTGCAAGCCGAATATAACATAGAATACTCCAAGCCCCTTTTTCATAATCCGCTACAAAAGCTCGATTCTTAACCATACTGTGGGCTTGAAATTCTTAGGCACCACATTTTAACTTTTGAATTCACTAGGAATATTGCTGAGAGTCACCCACTTTGACTTGGTCCCGAATATAATCAACTTCAAGTCTCTGCTAGCACATGAACCGGTAAGGCCCAATATAGCACACATTCCTCAATCCTTTGCTAAATCACCATTGATGTTTCCTTTCCCTTAGTCGTAATATCCCACCAATACACCAATGACCAGAAACCTCACAAGTAGATAACGATGCAACCCAATCGTAGGCGGTGGGACTCTCCCACTTAGCTTGAAGCTACTATTACAAAACTGTGGAACCCACCAAGATTCTTTCTTCATTGTCGACATGATCGTGCACAACCAACACGCCCAATTCCTCAAAATTCTTCTGTTAGCATTTCATGAACACTCTGACTCTCTAGCAACATTCACATATTCGACCTCTTACTGGATAGCCAGTAAAATTCTTCGCAGAAGCTTCACCAACCACGCGACTGTTGGCCTGCTCACAGGAGATAACCCACCTGTCGAAATTACATGCCAAATCTTCTAATGTTGCTGCACGGGGTACAATCACTACGACATCAGTAACCCATCTTGAGCCCATTCTCATTCACCAACTGTACCACTCTGTTCACTCTTTATGGACATCAACTAAATGGGACAATACCTTCCAATTCAAAGTTATATTGCATCCTTCTTCATATCAAGCAACTTCTTTCAGTTGCATCCTATCTCCCGCTGTATAATAGCCAATATTTCAAATTAAGCCCGTGGACCCAATCACCGTCCACTAAAATTCCCAACTCCCTCTAAACTATTCCTCAAACGGTGCAACTATCCTACAACAATATGCTACTCTACCACTCTCCCACTTTGGTTAAGCCCTATCCTTTAAGGAACTACTCGACTTCTTCTTCTTACACTTGGCCTTCTAGAAATTTAACCACCGTAAGACACCTCCCACATGTCCATCATCATCCTTCGCTGCCCAATTGTTTCCTTAATTCAAAATTCATCTTTATAGGACACTCCACCAACCCAATCTGAACACTCCTAGCCCGATTGCCTTTCCTCCGCCGGAAATAAAATACTGAATCTCTGAATCTTGCACTGAGTAAGCATCCTTCCAAGTCATTCACTGCTATGACGCATAGACAAGCATCCTACCATTACACCACACTGCGCGATAACAATGCACGAATCGACATAACGATCAATGCAAAATCTAAGAACTTTAAGTAACACCGATGCTGAACTGAAACGATAGAACGGTCGTAAGGCAACGACAATAGCCCAATTAGATACACATGGAGAAACATCCTGCACCACATCTGTAGCACCATTACAATTCCTCAATTCTCGATTTATAACAAGCGCTTCGCGTCGCATAAGATTGAATAGAAAGGAAATGAAGGCATAAACGTCAAAGGAATCAAACCACACAATGAGAAATCAAGAAGGGAAATGCTCCTAATATCCCTGTAGCCTCTCGAAGATAAGTACAGACGTCTCCATATCGACCCGCAAGACTCTACTAGACTTGCCCATGACTCGTGAGACCTAAGGGAACCTAGTGCTCCGATACCATGTTGTCACGACCCAAAATCCTATGAAAGGTCGTGATGGCCCCGGACACCTCTGTCAGTCAAGCCAACACTAAAAGTTAATTAAATTTCTATTTTAGTATTTTGAAATAATTACTTTTCGTTACATTATATAATAATCAATAAACTTTACTGAGTAAATAACGATGTCTTAACAAATTTAATTAACAAATAAATCCCAAAGTCATCCTAGAACCTGATGTCAATAGGATTGAGCAATTTCTAGGAAACAAATGTAATACAATAACTGTCTGGAATACAAATTGGACAGAAAAGAAAATACAATACTCTGAAGGAGACTCTGCTGGCTGCGGGCCATCTCGAGGGATGCAGCTCACCTAAGTCTCCATATCAACCATGCCGCTGCGCAAAGCTAGGCCACTAGACATACATGTGCCTGTGCAACAAAATGCACAGCAAGTGTAGTATGAATACAAAAACAACATGTACCTAGTAAGTATCCTGCCTAACCTCAAAGAGGTAGTGACGAGAGGTCGACTTTAACACTTACTAGAGGTCAAATTATATCAGATACAGTAATGAAATGAAAGTACGAAACATGGTAAATATATGAAACAAGAGGTATAAATTACGTGGTTCTTTTCCTTTTTTTCACAACTTACTCAACTAGAAGGTTCCCTCTGTACCGGAGCATATACATAGATACAATGGATTTCCTCAAAGAGGTTGTCATACTTCAAATAAGGGAAAGCCCTTAGATATACTGGCTTCTAGCCCAAATATTACACATGATTCCATGAGGATAATTTATATATAGGAAATGCCGAGAAGTACGACCCGATCCAATATAAAAGTAAATTGTGCACTGCCGAAGGGTCGAATGGCGCGAACCATAGATGCATCTATTAACCTGCCGACGCGAACGACCCACTCCCATGAGAGTATGGTATATAAATCCCACCGAGACGAATGGCCCAATCCCATAAGAGTGTAGTAGGAGGACTTACTCCGCTCATGAGTCATACATGCGACGCGGTTACACATAGATTTCTCGACTTATTAAAGTATTCTTTCATTTCTTTTCAAAACATGAACTTTCAAGATTCCCATTTTTATAACAATTTTCGATTCCCTTAAAAAATATTTAATAAGTATGCTCCATCCAGCTTCTTCTTAAAGCAAACAATAAACCCAAGCCAAATATAATAACAACAAAACATGATGTAATCCTAAAACTACCCGGACATAGGCATAACTATTAGCTACGTACAGACTCTCGTCACCTCGTGCGTACGTAGCCTCCTACAAATTGTATCACATAATTGATTATTTCACCCATGGGGAAAATTCCCTCTTACAAGGTTAGAAAGGAGATTTACCTCGCTCTGAAGCTCCATAACCGGATTCCAAGCCCTTTCGATGACTCAAATTGATGCACAACGTCCCAAAGCTTGACATAGATGATGAAGATGGAGCTCCAAAATCACCCCTAGGTCGTCTCCCATGGAGGAAATGAGATGAAATGAGCCAAAACCATTTTTTTCAAACTTATACTCTGCCAGGAAACTCTTCTTCGTGTTCGCGGGCGTCCCCTCACGTTTGTGAAGAACAAAAATTCTCGAAAAGCCATTCCAAACTCTTCTCAGACAGCCTCTAGTATTATGGTCATAACTTTTTGTAAAAAAACTCCAAATGACAAATGGTTTAATTTTCTGAAAACTACACTTCAAGATATATTATTTTCATGGTTTGGTCATATCATAATTCCTTATACATATCGAGATATAAGCTACCAAAGTCAGCCCTGTCCAACACAAATTTCTTCTTCATCTTCCCGGACACCCTATAGTGTACCAGCCATAACTCTTTGTAAAAAAATCCAACTTTTTAAATGGTTTAACTTTCTAGAAACTAGACAAAAAGGGCTACAACTTTCGTTTTACATCATCTCAAAATTCCTTATAGATTGCGAGATATGACCCTCCGAATTAGGACCTGCGTAACAGACATTTTCTTCTTCGCGAACGCGAGGCTCCCTACGCGAACACGAAGAACAAAGTCCCTGAAGCCAAATCCTTCTTTGTGAACGTGAGAGGATGCTCGCGAATGAGAAGAACAACACCAGACACCAGCATCAGCCATTGCAAAACAGCCCGAAATGATCCGAAACCACCCCGAAACACACATGAGGCCCCCGAGACACTGTCCAATCACACGACCCAGTCCCATAACATCCCACGGACCTGCTCGAAGTCTCAAATCACATCAAATAACGGAAAAACCATGAATCACACTCCAATTCAAGCTTAGTGAACTTTAAAATTTCCAACTTCTACATTCGATGTCAAAAACTATCAAATCACGTCCGATTGACCTCAAGTTTTTCACATAAGTCATATTTGACATTACGGACCTACTCCAAACTCCAGAATTGAAATCCGCGCCGATATCAAAATTTCCATTTTCGGTCGAACCCCTCAAAAACCTTCAAATTTCTAACTTTAGCTAAATGACCCCAAAATGACCTACAGACCTCTTAATCCACTTCCGGTCGCGCTCCCAACACCAGAATCACCATACGAAGCTTTTCCTGTACTCAAAATTCCAAAGGGAAATCGATAACACAGAAACACACTTCAACCCAAATTTATGAATTTCTTCCAAGAATGTTAACTTCCACAATAGGCGTTGAAACACTCCCAGGTCATCCAAAACCCGTATGAATATATGCCCGAGTCCGAAATCATCATACGAACCTGCCGGAACCTTCAAATCCCAATTTCAAGGTCGTTTACTCGAAAATCACAACTCAACCAATTCTTCCAACTTAAAGATTCTGAAATGCAAATTCTCTTTCCAAATCGACTCTGAACTTCTCAAAATTCAATTCCGACCATGCGTGCAAGTCATAACACCTGAAGTGAAGCTGCTCATGGCCTGAAACCGCTGAACAACGCGCTAGAGCTCAAAACGACCACTCAGGTCGTTACAAGCATATAAATGCTCAATTTAGCCCCCACACATAAGGTAGCGGATGCATGCGAACACATTGGTGTATTGGCAGTTTTAACGGTTAAGGATATTGAATCATATAGACATGGTTTCTATGTGATTCTGGATTTTAAATATGTTGACAGTTTATGAAAAGTACCTCTAGGTAATTTTGTAACGCAAATGTGCTGACAGTAATTCCTAGGTGATTATGTAATTGCCTATTGATTTCAATTAAAAGCATTTAAACCTATAGGCAGGTTATCTAGGTGACTTACTTAGAAATTGACAACAAAAAACATTCTCAGAATTATTAGTTACTCCTATAGGCATGCTTTCTTGTGGTAATTAAAACAACACTATGCAGAGTACTAGTTTACTATTCAGCACAGACGATAATTACCCCTACGAGCGTGAGTTCTACCTTTGAAACTGCCATTACAGACATGCGTATTAGCTAGGCGAGTGTGACAATTAATTAAAACCTATAGCCATGATTTTTACAGAAGCAGATTGGAATATATTGTAAGTTGAACTTGATTATTGTACTTCCTATATGCATGGTATCTAATCATGCAATGGCAAACATAACACTTAGACAAGTTTTCAGCAAAATATTTCTGGGTCTAAAGTAAAATCTATAGGCATGTTATCTAAGATATAATAGAAGAAAGACCTATGGGCATGTTATCTAGCAGAAAGTCCTATGGGCATGTTATCTAACATATAATAGTAGTATACCTATAGGCATGTTATCTACCCCTTTCATACATGATATCAAAATAATCCAAATTCCCAATTTTATTATCACCCCCAATTATATTTACAAATATTTATTACAGACCAGAATCGAATAATTACAAAATATATAGACTATAGGAAGTCTGCAGCGGGCTCAAATACATCTGGATAGGCCAAACCCTTCAATCCACAATATCTCCAAAAACCAGTGTTCATAGAGCTCAATAGTGATTGATTCACCTCTGTTTCATGCCAAGCGCACTTCCCTAGTGTGTCAGAGTCCCCAAGGTCTTCATGAACCTCGGGAAATGCTCACACCAGAGAAGAATAATCATAATCAATTTCAAGGAATGGTATGGACCAAATCCTGGTGTGTCAGAGTTCACGAGAGTCTCATATCAACCCTGGGCAGTGCTCACACCAGGAAGGACATGACAATACTTAGATTACTTTGGCTTTCAGCCAGCAAAGAATTAGGATTCAGAAGAGTGCAGGACATGATTAGGAAGCATACTTAGGGAATAGAGTCAAACAAAGCATAGAGACAAACACTTTGAAAATAAGAAGATTTGAAACAAACAAGTTTTGAAGATTAACAAAGTCATAAACTGATAAGGACCGATTCATGAGCATGCTTCACAAAAGACAGTACATAACTCAGAGTAGGATAAGTCGTACAAAAGAAATTCATTGATCAATCATGAGTCAGTAAGCACATTAGTTATCCGTAAGCATTAACCAAGAGGTTATAGAATAGTAAGCACAGAATTAAATAAATAACATGATAACAGATTTAACAACAAACTTAATGAGTTTACATGGTGAACTAGTGTCAAAACCTACTTAATACCAAATGGCAGTCTTAAGTTACACATAATTAAATAGATTTTATCCATTAATCTACTGAATTAAACACTTCTAGAATACATAAAGAAACTAGTCTAATAATAATAGCATACCGAACAAGTGACACAGTAGAGAAGTTTCAACAGCTTACTTAGTTCAGATGAAACAGAAAGAGGTTTAGCAATGAAGCAATGATCACCAACAGCAAACAATAGAAGATTTATGGCCTTGGCTTTAGCCGGCCAGGAATCAAAGCAGAATAAAAATGGTATATGGTTTTAGTAGTGAGAAATACTCAAGTTCTCAGTCTTGTCGAAGGGGAAAGGGGAGAGGGTTTAAATAGCACTAGACTAGAGTACATAAAAATGGAAATAATCAATCAAAGAAAGCATATAATTAATTAAGGAAAGAAAACTCATAACATTAATTAAGGTAAGCCAGAAGTAATAGTACATAGACGTGTAAACAGAGATTTTAACACAGTAATTAGGGAATCAAACAAGTTTGAGGAATCAAAGACTCGTATGTTTGGGGTAAGTGAAACAATTAACGACAAGAGTCATAAAACAGATAGACAGATTCAACGAAGGAATTAAAGAATCGAAAACCCTAATTTGTAGGGTAAGTAAAATTAGTCAGAAATATCAAAAGAATAAGATGCATAGAGACAGATAAACGACCACATTAAAGATATAACTAGATTTGGTTCGATTTTTTCAAGAATCAAAACCCTAATTTTAGGGTAAAAAATTAGTTAGAAATATCTTCGAAAAATCATAATAGAGATGCACATAGATGAATATTCAAAAACAGTAAAGAAAAATATTTAACAGAAATAGAGAACCATACTTTTAGGGTACATAAAGAATCGAGAAAGATATCAGAGATTCATACCATAAAGAGACGAAAATGAACATAGACGGAAAGGAGTAAGGATCTGAACCAGATTTGGTTCGAAATTAAGGGGATTTGCTTGCCATGTTAGGCAAGAAATTATGTAACACCATAAACAGATAACCAATAGTGGGAAGGGGTTAATAAGGTAAGGGAATCAATGATTGACTGAATATCTGGGTTGGAATCGAAGGGGAATGATCTACGATGCTAGGGCTTCAGAACAGGAGAAGAAGAGAGAGTTTGAGGGTGGCAGGGTTTAGGGAATTGGGGGATTAGGTTTAGGGTGGTTAATTAAAAATGGAAGGGTGAACGGGAGTCATTGATCTTCAAGATCAACGGCCAGGATTAAAAGATGAGTTGGGTCACGTATAGAGAACGGGTATCAGCTGATTATTAGGTCAGGGGTTATTTTATTTGGTCTGGGGTATTGGGCTGGTGTATATCAAGTAATTGGGCTGGGGTTAGTCCGAAAAAATGTTTCAAAAGGGTTGTTATTTAAATACCCAATTACTTAATAAATAATTTGTAAAGAATGATAACTAAGTAATAAAAAAATATCATTTATGCATAAAACAAGTAAAAGTAGTTATTTAATACTATAAAAAGTATAAAAGGATTATTTTGGCATAATTAAAGTAATTAAAAGTACATATAGGCTATTGTTGCAAATGCGCAAGTTTGGCCTTAAAAAATGCAAATGCAATTGTGACAAATATGTTAAAGATATTTAAAACAAAAATATGGGTATAAATGGTGAAATTAGATGATAAATCATTGTAAAATAATTTGTGATGCAATTAAGGAGTATTTATATGATAAAATGTAGGAATAAATTGATTAAAAACCTTTTTAAAATTACAGAAAATTATGAAAAATGCTTGCATATGTCTACAAATCAAGTGATGATGCATATGCATAATTTGAAAGTATATATTGATATTTAAAATATGAGGGAAAAATTGGGTATCAACATCTGCCCCTCTTTACCCGGGAAAGATAAAAGAGTTGTCGGGTAAAGAAATGATGACCGATTTTGACCGAATGGTGTTTTGAAAGATATAGGCCGCACCCTGGCTTTTGAGCTGCCTACATATCCTTGGTTTAACTGGAATCAGGCCATGTGTAGATCTGGATCCAACGATGGAATGAAACGGTGGAGTTATTTGTAAGATCGAACAAAATATTCTGAATAGGATCAATTGGGATTTGAAAACGGTTATGGGTAAATGAGAGTAGGTAACGGATGATGATCGGTTACGTTTGAAATAATTAGAGGATATGAGTATTGAGTGAAAACTGGAGTGAAGATTGCTCCCGGTAGGATAACGGCTACCTTCCAGATCACCTGCAAATTCTAACGCAGTATGTGAATATAGATTTTTTGTAAATTTAAACATGATGAAAATTCCCTTTGGAACATGAATATTGTCTTTGGACGGTGAGGATGACGTCCTTAGACCATGATGTCCCGGGCCACGAATGGCGCGGTCAAGGATTTGCATGCCATGAAATAGTGTTCTCGGGCTATGAAGATGGTGTTTCCAAACCATGATGCCTTTGAATAATGATGTGCAAGATTAAGAGATCCTCAGGCCATGACATGGTGTCTTTAGGCTATGAGGATGATTCCTTCGGACTATGACGCCTTTGGACAAGTTGGATATATATCATCATATGAGATGCAGGGACATGGTGCCGAATATAATAATCAAAACAGATCTTAGTCTTGCGTAGAATCGGGCGCAGAGTTTAGCCCCGAAAGAAAAGAATAATGCAAGGTTTAGGATAGAGCAACATTTGTGTTTATGCAAAGAGAGACAATGCTTAG
>ML382200.1:0-21318 GCA_005239525.1 Nicotiana knightiana
TATAGGTACTAACGAGCTTGCAGGTGAATTCAGGTGAATGGAGGAGTGTTTTAGCATGACGGACGGTGGGAACATAGCCGGGGTTAAGCCGGCCTTAAGCCCCAAATACCTGGCTAAAGCCAGGGGAAGGCTGGCGTTAAGATCCAAACGCCTGGCTAACGCTAGGGGAAGGCTGGCGTTAAGTGTGAAACGCCTGGCTAACGCCAGGGGGAGGCTGGCGTTATGGATAAAATGCCTGGCTAACGCCAGGGTGCCCGAGCTTTCTGATTAAAACGCACGACTAACGCCAAGTAAGTTCCCTTTTCCTATTTTTTTCATCTCCCAACTCTCTCTCAAGCAAGTTTCACTCCAAGCACACACCCAAACACTGATTGTCTCTCATACCCACATCAAACTACATAGCTTGACACACTCATCTTCACTTCGTCAACACACAGCACCTTCAACACCCCATTATCACCCACCACACACACAAAATCTGCACAGGTTAAAATTCGTGGTGCACTTCATCTGGCTAACACACATCAATCCGTGAGGTATGATTCTAGCCCTATCCTTTATTCACTCGAATTTGAGCAGGTGAAAAGTGTAACCTTGATTTCATGATGAATTTTTTTTATGGTTTTATGAAGTTCTTGAAATATGTTGTATGGTGTTATGCACCCCAAGTCCCAAAACCCTTTAGGAATGAGCTGAAATAGTGAAATTAAGTGGTATTATGGAACCCCAAATTGATTTGGGAACATGAGGCAGTCCCTCAAGTCCATAAGAGCTCCCATGGCAATTGTACCAGCCAAGTGCTCGATGTAATGCCTCAATGACAATACATGTCCCGTTTGGAGCCCGAGTCTCCGGGGAAATACACCACTAGCATCATACATCTTAAATTCCATGAAATTTTAAATGAAAAGTGGCTCACAAGAAGCTAATAGGTAGCAATGTGTGTCAATTTTCATAAACGTGCCAAGGTAAAGTCTTAGTAACCTTCGCAAAGTGCGAAAATGGATAGTATATACTTTGTGACACTAATTCATTACTGATAAATTGTGCAGGTAAAACAATGTTACCCAGAAGAGCCACTGGCAAGGGAAAGGACACATCTTCGGCCCCACCGAAAACCAAATCAAAACCCCCACCACCTCAAAAGAAAAGAAAAGGAGGAGATGCTACTTCTAGCATGACTGGTGAGGAAGCAGTAGCTGTTGTGGCTGCTATGAGGCAGCGACCCGTTGGTCAAAGGGAATATGGTGTCAACAGCATACCACCACACTCCAGGAAATGGTATGCTCGTTGCAAGCCCAAGCATGTCCACCCGGAAGGAGCTATCAACGAGGGTTCTCTTAGAACTAAATTCCCAGCAATTTGGAGGAGCATCCATGAATTGGGTCTGGGATATGTGTTCAAACACCATGGCAACATCAACCTCAATTTAGTCCGGGAATTCTATGCAGGGTTTGACCCTAAGGACAAGGAAGAATTGGTGCCAATTCGTGGGCACTTGGTGGATTTTTCGGCCAAGGCCATATGTGATTTCTTAGGTGCACCAAATGTTCCGGTGGAGCCTCTAGAGCAATTTATCCGCCATCCTAACTATAGAGAAGTGAGGCATACACTTTGTGGGGTTGATTCCAAGGCTTCTTGGATTCGGGATAGAACCACTAATCGCCATAAAAGGTTTCCCAAGAAGAAGATGAAGGCTGAAACACAGGTATGGCTGAAACTGATTAATGCACGGATACTACCGTGCACCCATGACACCTTAATCAGCCGAGAGAGGATTTGTGTGCTCTACTTCTTCATGACAGGGCAGCAAGTGAATGTGGGCCACCTGATTCGCTATCAAATGGGGTTGGTGCGTTCCAACAATAGAATTGATCGAATCCCTTTCCCGAATTTCCTGACTCAGTTCCTGCTAGATAGAAAGGTAGCGATTGAGCCCGACTTTGACCACATTATTGATCAACAACTCACCCGGGAAACTGACATCACTAGCTTAAGACTGAAAGAAGAGTCTGCACTGACCAATGTTGAGCGTTATGCCAGGGATGATAGCTTCATGGCCCATATTTGTGGGATGATGGATTTGCAGTTGCGCATAGGAGGTCGTCCAGCGTCAGTTAATGAAAGGGACGAGTTGGATCAAAGATACCCACTCAATGCTCATGCTCAGCAGATGATAGGAGCAGGTGAGGGATACAGGCTCCCAGATGATGAAGATATAAACACACCTGAAGATTCTGATGCGGAGCTAATGCGCTCGGATGAGGATGATAATGGTGAAGATGAGTTTGAAGAGGAATGGAGAGCGTCCGATGATGATGACGCTGAGTGACTAGGAAGTAACTTGCACCTTGTTTTACTTTTTGCTTTGTCTATACATGATGCACTGAGGACAGTGCATGAACTAAGTGTGGGGTGCTGTATATATATGTTTTGTTGTGAATTGTGTTGCTTGTTGAAATTGTGAAATTTGGTAGTGCAAGTTTTATTCTGTTTGTTTTTAGCTTTTATGTTCAGTGAAATGTTTGTAGTTTGTTTGTTTTAGCCTTTATGTTTTTTATTATTGTTAAAAAAAAAAGACTTTTCCCGACGATGGATCTCTTAGACAGTTCTCTTGAGGGAAGTTAGTCTAACGAAAATACCAAAAGGATTTTTTGTTTTAGGTAGTGTAGTAATTCCCCCTTGGTTTTTCTTTGGACCACGATTCTTTTTCAAGGGTTTTTAATTGAACCGGGTGTAGGTAGTTTTTAATTTTTAAGATTAGGAATCACATGGTTAAGGGTTTAATAGTAGCAATATCTCGAAACGTGCTAATGCCTTAAGAATAGTCAGTACTTTGGTTGTGACGCTTAGGCTCAATTTTTTTGACTCCAGGATAAATACCTTAAATCAGGAATTCTTAAGATTTGCTTAACTGCTTTGACTGGAGTGTCGTGATAGATCCAATCCTGAGTGAGTTATGTGCCAAGTGTGTGTGAGGTTTGTATGTTATTCTGTGCATTGCATTTGATGTCTAGAACTTGCCCCGTGTGTGTGCACTGCGAAATAGAAGTTTTGTTCAGTCTTGGAAGTGATATAGGCNAGCTAACCCCGTTGAGCCTATAATCCTATTTCTTTGGCAACCACATTACAAGCCATACCCCTTTGTTTGAATCGATCATCTATTTGAACCTTGTCGCCTCTCGTAAGCACTGGAAATGGATGAAATATAGAAAAATTAAAGTGTGGGGTGGTAGGTTGGCTTTTGAGGGGAATAATTGAAATAAGAGAAAGGTGCATTGTTTTGAAAAGTAAGAGTCACTTGAAAAAAAAAAGAGAGAAAAGAAGAAAAAAAATAGAAAATAAATAGTTGTATTATTGTGAAAGAAAAATATATGTGGTGACTCTTAATGTAATTGTGCTTAAAGAAGTATGGGGTAATAACGTTGATGTGAAGGTGGAGTTGGTTTAATATAAGTTTGAGGTTGAATGCGAAAGTATATGTATTAATTTGCTTAGGGAGGTGTAGTCACTCTTATATACAAATGTATCCTACCCGTCCCACAGCCTACATTACAACCAAATAAAGTCCTATTTGATCTTAGACTGAATGAGCTCGATTAGTAGAGTAGTACACTACGGGCAAGCCTATGGTGCATCTTTTGTGGCATATGAATGTTATTTCTGAGAGTGAGTGAATTCTTTCTATCTTGAGTTCCTAAGTGTTCTTAAATTTTATTGTGTGTGGAACGAGATCTTTGATTTGGTGAGGGCACATGATTCATGAAGGAAAGGTAATGTAGTTGACCTCTATGTTAGAGTAGTTAGTGAATTGTGAATAGAGCATGGTATTTGTGACTCGATTATTGAGGCGAGGATGTCACACCTTTGTGCTTAAACTATTTTAAAAATTCTTGGTATAACGNCAAATACGTCAAAAATACGCTCAAGGGTCGAAAAGGAGCAGCTCGGGCTATAGTGGGGAGTTTTGGCCTTAAAGCCAGGCCTTAAAGCCAGGCCTAGCCTGGCTATAGTGGGGCGTTAGACCCATAAAGCCAGGCCTAGCCTGGCTATAGTGGGGCGTTAAACCCATAAAGCTAGGCCTAGCCTGGCTATAATGGGGCGTTTGGGGCTTAACACCTGGGTCTCGGGTCCGGTCAATTTCGAGTTTTGAAGGTTTTAAGTGTTTCCCGGTTTGAATAGAAGTCTCCTACATATTTAGGGTTTATCCCAAACATATAAATAGACCCAAAAAACACAACTTGAAGAAAGGAAGCCATTGAAGTGAAGAAAAACCTGTGGATTACTACTCAGCAAAGAAAAAACACTGATTTTTATCTCCTTAGTTCATTACTCTGTAATTCAATTATGCAAGTTATTTTAGATTTAATACTTATGAATATGAGTAGCTAATTTTCTTAATCTAGGGTTTTGGTGGAACCCGTTGGGGGACAAACTTATGATGATATTAATATAGTTTGGTTGATTGTTCATCTCTATTTGTTCAATTACGTTCGTGTTGTAGTTAATTGACTGGCCATCAATTAGATGTGCCTATTTAGTATGTATCTACTTGAGAGAGAGTACATATTTAGGTAATTGATTGAACAACACCACTCCCAGAGTATAGACGAAAGTCATAACCGAGGGTTTAGAAGTTGGAATAGAAATAACGATACTTCGGGTGCAATTAAAGTGAACTGTAAAGCAATCTAGCTAGCGTAACTTGAGAGAGTGCGTCTAGTAAATTATCATAATTACTTGAGAGATATTTATGGTAGATAGAGTGTTCATGATTGATAGAGATAATTAATCAAGTTATATGAAATATCTGAGAAGTAAGTTCACCAACGGGGAAAACCATAGCCTTAGACCTTTATCATAATTGTTTACAACACATTCTTAGTAATCGTTAGTTATTATTATTGTCAGTAGAACTAGTAAAACATCACCAATTTATATTCAAAAAGTCTTGAGAGAATTGATTGAGTAAAATTTGCGTATTCTAAAGACTTGATTGATACGTTAATTCCCTGTGGGATCGACTCTGGGCATAATACCTCGGATTATATTTGCAACGCCCGTTTAGTCTTTTATTAGACATAGTTGAGCATGATCAAAGACCGAGCAACTGGACAAGCTAGAACATGGCTGGGTGAAATATCCAACCTCACGAGCTGATTAGCCAAATTTTGAACGTCTGAAGCTAACGGTCTCTCACCGACTGGAATACATGCAAGGCTGCCCATATTTACTGCCTTCCTACTCAATGCATCGGCCACCACATTGGCCTTTCCTGGATGATACAATATAGTGACGTTGTAATCTTTCAATAACTCTAGACATCTCCTCTGTCTTAAATTAAGATCATTTTGCTTGAACAAGTACTGGAGACTACGATGATCCGTGCAAACCTCATATGGCAAGCCATAAAGATAGTGCCTCCATATTTTCAGTGCATGAACAATGGCTGCCAACTCTAAGTCATGGACAGGATAATTCTTCTCATGAATCTTTAACTGTCAAGACGCATATGCTATCACCCTGCCCTCTTGCATCAATACCGCTCCCAACCCAACACGGGAAGCATCACAATATACCATGAAAGATCCTGAACTTAAGGGTAACACCAATACTGGTGTTGAAGTCAAGGCTGTCTTGAGCTTCTGAAAGCTCGCCTCACACTCATCCGACCATTTAAATGGGGCACCCTTCTGAGTCAATATCGTCATCGGGGCTGCTATAGACAAGAACCCCTCCACAAAACGACGGTAGTATCCCGCCAAACCCAAGAAGCTCCTAATTTCCATGGCTGAAGTGAGTCTAGGCCAGTTCTTGACTGCCTCCATCTTCTTAGAATCCACCTGAATACCCTCTGTTGATACAACGTGACCCAAGAAAGCTACTGAATCTAACCAGAATTCACACTTTGAAAAGTTTGCATACAACTGGTTATCCCTCAAAGTCTGGAGTGCTATAAGGAGGTGTTTCTCATGCTCCTCCCGACTGCGGGAGTATATAAGAATATCATCAATGAACACAATTATGAAGGAATCTAGATAAGGCTTGAAAACTCGATTCATCAAATCCATAAAGGATGTTGGGGCATTAGTGAAGGCAAAAGACATCACCAAAAATTCATAGTGCCCATACCTTGTTCGAAAGGTTGTTTTAGGGACATCGGACGCCCTAATCTTCAACTGATGGTAGCCCGATCTTAGATCAATTTTTGAAAACACACTGGCACCCTGAAGCTGATCAAATAAATCATCAATTCTCGGTAATGGATACTTATTTTTTATAGTAACTTTATTCAACTGTCGGTAATCTATACACATTCTCATTGATCCATCCTTCTTCTTTACGAACAAAATCGGTGCACCCCAAGGCGAGACACTAGGCCTGACGAAACCTTTATCAAGCAGGTCTTGCAATTGTTATTATAATTCTTTCAATTCTGGCGGAGACATCCGGTATGAAGGAATAGAAATAGGATGAGTGCCCGGAGCAACTCCCGAAAAATAGGCACTGACTCTATTGAAGAAACCTTGGCATCAGAATCACGGATATGAGCCAAATAAGCCAAACATCCCTTCTCAACCATGCGACGAGCCTTGGCATAAGAAATCACTCTGCTGGGAGAATGACCAGGAGTCCCTTTCCATTCTAACTAAGGCAATTCTGGCAAGGCTAAAGTAATTGTCTTGGCGTGACAGTCCAAAATGGCATAATAAGGTGACAACCAATCCATCCCCAAAATGACATCAAAATCGACCATGTCAAGAAGCAACAGGTCTACACTAGTTTCAAGACCCTCAATAATGACTACGCATAAACGATATACACAATCTACAATAATAGCATCCTTCACTGGCGTAGACACATAATAGGGACACTCAATGAATCGCGAGGCACAACCAAATACGAGGCAAAATAGGATGACACATAAGAATAAGTACACCCCAGATCAAACAAAATTGAAGCATCTTTATTACAAACTGAAATGGTACCTATGATAACTGTATCGGAGGACTCCGCCTTGGGTCTGGCTGGAAATGCATATAATCGGGGCTGGGCCCCACCACCATGAACTGCGTCACCGGGAGGACCCCTGATAGGTGGTCCTCCACCTCTAACGGGTTGGCCGTCATCTCTAGCGGGCTGGCCTCCACCTCTATAATTTTGACCTCCACCTCTAACATTCTAACCTCTACCTCTGACTACCTGACCCCTACCCCTGGCTGGCTGAGCAGGTGGTGCTACAGCTGGTGCCGGAACTAAAGCACGAGAATTCTTGTACGGAGGCTGATTACCCAAAAATTTTGGACAATATCTCCGAATGTGCCCATACTCACCACACTCATAACACCCATCCTGATACTGAGGTTGACCTTGACGAGGTCTCTTGTCTGACCCCTAAGCTCCCATCCCGAGAACCGTCTTAACTCTCCTGGCCACATTGGCCGCATCCTGAAATGAAATTTCTATCTCCTTAGCCATCTGCAACCTGATGGGTTGGGCAAGGACCTCAATAAATCTCCTAACCCTCTCCCTCTCTGTGGGCAATAAAAGAATAGCATGCCGAGCCAAATCCACAAAATGATTCTCATACTGGGTAACTGTCATGCCACCCTGCTGAAGACGCTCAAACTGATGACTCTTCTCTTCTCTGGTAGTGATAGGCAAAAACTTCTCCAAAAAGAGGTGAGAAAACTGATCCCAAGTTTGAGCAGGTGATTCAGCTGGTCTAGTCAACAAATAATCCTTTCACCATTTCTTGGCGGAACCAGTCATCTGAAATGCGGAGAACTTGACCCCGTTGGTCTCTAAAATACCCATATTACGAAGAACCTCATGAAAGTTGTCCAGATATTCCTGAGGATCCTCTGAAGTAGCACCACTGAAATGAACAAGGAAAAGCTTGATGAACCTGTCCAATCTCCACAAAGCATCAAAAGTCATACCTGCCCCCTCAGCAATCAGGGCTGCAGCAACTGTCTGAACTACCCCAATTGGATTGGCTGATGGGTCTGAACTTGAGGAGTAGTCTGATCAGGAGTGTGGGTAACAGGAGTTTGGACCCCTCCTCCAGCCTGAGACGCGTCTGCTGCAACAGGGAGTGCGCCAGTCTGGGCTACACTCTCCATAACGCGCACTAATCGGACCAAAGCATCCTGAGTACCGAGGTAGCAATAAGCCCCTCTGGGACCTAAGCTGTACCAGTTGGAACGGTCTGAGCTGGAGCCCCCCCATTAATCTCAATCTCGGGCTCCGCAGCTGGGGATGCAGTATGAGACACGGGCTGAGTTCTTCCCTTGCCTCGGCCTTTGACGTGGCCTCGGACTCTGCCCTTAATGGGAGTTGCTGCTGCTAGAAGACCGGATTGTTGGTCAGCGGAAGAAGAATTACGTGTTCTCGCCATCTGTAAGAAAGTAGAAGAGTTCAATCAGTATTTGAGATACCAAGAATCGCACGACAGAGTAGAAATAAAAATTGAGTTTGTTCCTAACTTCATAGCCTCTTGGAGATAAGTACAGACGTCTCCGTACCGATCCCTCAGACTCTATCAAGCTTGTTCGTGAATTGTGAGACCTACGCAACCTAGTGTTTTGAAGCAAATTTGTCACGACCCAAATTCCCAACCCACGGGATCGTGATGACGCCTAACATCACACTTGCTAGGCAAGCCAATGTTAGAACTTGATTAGCCATTTTCCTTTGAATATTTACTTAAACACAATGAGACAATTTAAATAAACTAAATCTAATAATTTCCAATAATTGTAATCAGGAATAATATTCGAAATGAGGAAACGAACCACGAACTAAAACTAACTATATAACTACCCAGGGTCTGGTTTCACAATTCACGAACTACTAATAATACTACAAATAATGGTCTTAAAGAATATATCTCTGTTTTGAAAGAAATAAAACAGCGTCTATAAAGTAAAGAGAAGACTCTAGAAATCTACGGACGCCAGCAGATCTACCTCGTGTCTCCGAATGATGATGTCAGCTACTAAAATCCCCTAACTCTGGCCGGTACTTGGATCTGCACAAAAGAGTGCAGAGTGTAGTATCAGTACAACTGACCCCATGTACTGAGTAAGTGTCGAGCCTAACCTCGATGAAGTAGTGATGAGGCTACAGCGGGCATTAACAATATAACATGTGAACAATATATAATAAAGCAAGAATAAATAATAATAATAATAATAATATATTAAATAACCAGTAACTTGCAACAGTAAATAAAAACAATTCGGATAACTCCTTTCAGATATCAGCTATAATCGACTCCTCAAAATTTCCAAGTTTCAATTTCAGTCACAGTAAAAATCAGAGTATGGAAACCTTTTTAATAAAACCGGAGTTTTCCAAATCCTTATTTTTGAAAATAAGTAAAACATAATTATTCTCCCTTATCGCTCCTTGTTGCAGCGCGCAACCCGCTCCCACCTGTCCACTCTTATTGCTCCTCCCTATATATATATATATATATCACCCTTATTTCTCATGTTGCGGCATGCAACCCGATCCCACTTGTCCACCCTTATCACTCCTTGTTGCGGCGTGCAACCCGCTCCCACCAGACATATCATATCAGTTTATTTACGAAAACTTTCACAATTCAGGTATCCTTTCACAATATTTTTGTATCAGCAATTGTAAACGGAAGCTGTAAAACTCATAAACTTAATCAATTATCATTTCACAACGAAACCGACCGGAAATTAAATACATATCGTAAAACTGACATCCAGCTCAATCCTCATGTAACATAACAAAACCAAGAGAACAGCCAATACTTCCAAAATACTTGAAACAAACTTAACAATAAGTTAACGAATCCAAATCGACATATAAACATCAATGATCATGAAACAATTAAGCCCGGAAGGAAATAATTGGAAACGGGGAAAGGGGTCATGTTAAGAAGATAATTTGAAGGTGCATAGATACTTGTCACCTCACCTATACACCACACACATGTAATTTCACATAGAAAATAAGTTAGGGATTTCCTATTCCCTCAAGTCAAGGTTAAACCAAGCACTTACCTCAAATTTGCAGGCCATTCACTACTCAATTACCGCTTTTCCTTTCGAATTTGCTTCTAACTTGCTCGAATCTAATCATAATTAGTTTAATATCATTAATTAATGCCAAAGGAACTAACTTTACTGAAAAATCATTATTTTCCTAAGTTTTCTCAAAAAAGGTTTAAAACCGACCACGGGCCCGCTTTGTCCAAACTCGGGGTTCGGACCAAATTTCGTTTACCCATTCACCCCTGAGCCCGAATATGCAATTAGTTTCGAAATCTGACTTCAATTCGAGGTCAAAATTCAATTTTTACATAATTCTCTAATTCTACCCAAACCCTCAATTTCTACCATGAAAATTCTTAGTTTTTGATTGAAAATTAATGAAAAACATTGGGTAATTGAAAAAGAAGAGTTCAGTGAACTTGTGGGTTGAAAATCCCTTCTAGGTATTTTTAGTTCGAAAAATATGATAAAGGGGCTGGAGTTCTAATTAAAGTGAACTCATTGCCCGACCCTCGCACCTACGGTGCTTGGTCCGCATCTGCGCATCCGCACGTGCGGACAGGGGGTCGCTCCTGTGGAAATGGGACTGGGCCCTTGGGGCCGTATCTGCGGGCGGGTTTTTGCTCCTGCGGTCCCGCTCCTGCGATGGGGAGTCCGCATCTGCGGAACAAGGAACACTGGCCAGGACCGCATCTGTGGGAAGGCACTCGCACCTGCGAGCTCGCAGGTGCGGGCACATCAGAACTGGTGCACCAGTAGATTTTACAAGTTTAAAACATCCCGAAGCCTACCCGAACTCACCCGAGCCCTCGGGGCTCTAAACTAAACATGCACGCAAGTCAAAAAAATCATATGGACTTGCTCGTGCAATCAAATCATGAAAATAACATCTAAAATTATGAATTTAACCTTGAAACTCATGATTTTTCTCAAGAACACTTAAATTTCGCTATTTCTCAACCGGACGTCTGAATCACGTCAACTCAACTCTGATTCTGAACAAATTTCACGGATAGGACTTAAACATCATAACCAACCTGTACCGGGCTCCGGAACCAAAATATGATCTCGATACCAATGAGTTCAAACATTAATTCATTTCTTTATTTCCTTATAAATCCAGCAAAATAATTTCTTCCAAAAATTAATTTCTAAGGCTAGGGACCTCGGAATTCAATTTCGGGCATACAGACAAGTCTCATATTTTACTGTGGACCTCCCGGCACTGTCGAAACATGGATCTGGGTCTGTTCACTAAAAATGTTGAACCAAGTCAACTAAAATCAAATTTTAATTTCCAAAAATTATTATTTTTCAGATTTTCACATAGAAGCTTTCCAGTTTCACGCCCGAATTGCGCATGCAAATCGAGGTAAATAAAATTAGTCTTTTTAAGGCTAATGAGCCTGGAATGGAGTCTTAATTTATAAGATGACCCCTTTGGGTCATCACAAAATTTGTCCAACTCCTTGGGTGAGGTTGCATTGCATAAACATCCAAACACTCTGAGATGAGAGAGATTGAGCATGCAAATAAAGCATCTCATAAGGTGATTTTTCACCAATGACTCTTGAGGAAAGCCTGTTGAGCAAGTAAGCAGTTGTAGATACACACTCTCCCCAGAATTTCAAAGGAATAGCAGCCTGAAACCTTAGAGCTCTGGCCATTTCTAAGATTGTTCTGTGTCTCCTCTCAGCAACTCCATTTTGGTGAAGTGAGTAAGTGCAGGTACTTTGATGAATGATAGCCATAGATGACAATAGATTGTAAACCTCATGATTAAAGAATTCACTACCATTATCAGTTCTAAGAGCCTTAACTGATGTAGAGAACATATTCTTCACCTTTGTTAGGAAATATTTTAGAATAACTATTGTATCTGACTTAGAGACAAGTAAGAAAATCCAGGTAAACCTAGAGTAGTCATCTACAATAGTAACAAAGAACCTTTTTCTGTCATATGTAGGTACCCTATGGGTCCCCCATACATCACAATGAACCAGTTCAAAAACAGCATTCGAGGTAGTAGTGCTTAATTTGTAAGGTAACTTTGTTTGCTTGGCTAAAGAGCATACAGTACAATGTGTCTGAGAATCCTTTAGATTAATTAGAGCTGTGTATTTCTTCATTACATCTATAGGTGAATAGCATGTCCTTCTATGCCAAAGTACACTAGATTCAGAGTGTTTATTATCCATACAAGCAAACTTATTCCCAGACTTAGCTACAGGTTTCACCTCAGATACTTGTTGAGGAGTTGTATGATTCCTTACTTGAGATGGATCATGATTGAATATACCACCTAGTAATGACTTGCCTTGTAGTAGATACAATCCCTTGTCTTCCTTATCAATCCCCTTCACCTGACCACTATAGAGATCCTGGAAGATGCAGAAGTCAGGGAAAAATGCCACAAGGCACTACAACTCCTTGGTCAAACACACTTGCTTTTCGTATATGTGAAATTGAAGCAACATTTCCTGTAGGCAAGTGAACCTTACTTCCCTTTTGAGGTGGAACTAATTGACAGGAACTTAGCATTTCTCGTATGGATGTCATATGATTTGAAGCTCCTGAGTCTATTATCCAATTTTGGTTAGCATGATTGGACAATAGAGCTATCAATTTACCTGCAGTTGCAGCTCTAGCAGAAGGACCTTCATCTGCTCCCTTGTTAAGTAATTGAACTATCTGCTGATATTGCTCCTGAGTAAAGTAGGTAGTTGGTGCTTGTTGCTGAGTCTGAAAACCAGTTGGATGCATTTATTGAGGGACACCTGTTATTCATTCTCCTTTGCCCTGTAAGCCTCCAAATTGCATCTGCATCTGAGTATGTTGCATAGTAGGACTGTAGTTGGGAGCAGTGCTGACATGATTAGCATATGATCCCCCCCCCCAATCTTCTTTGTCTTAAAATTGGAATTGAAGTCTTGAGGATAGCCTATTAGTTTGAAACAGTTATCCTTGGTGTGGCCTTTATAGTTGCAATATTCACAAATCACTGTCTCTTCTAGGCTCTGAATTGTCCAGTACAAGGATTTGGATTTTTGTTGCCATACATAGCAGTACTGTCACTAATTTCTGTCAATTGCACCATTTGAGTGAAGTTTTCCAAATTCCTTTGGCTTTACACATCCATAAGTAGAGAATATACCTTGTTAATACTAGGCACTGGTGTCATCATCATGATTTGGCTTCGAGCTTGAGAGTAAGAGTCATTCAGTCCCATGAGAAACTGAAGTAGCCTATGATACTCAAAATGCTCAGAATATTTCTTCGATTCTGGGCAAGAACAACCAGGACAGGGAATGAGTGCATCAAACTCATCTCATAGATCCCTTAGCTAAGAGAAATAGTCAGCCACACTCATTGTTCCTTGTGTTAGAGTATGTGTCTCTATGTAGGTATAGAACCCTAGATCCATTCACTTTATCAAACCTCTCTTTCAGATCTTCCCACACCTTATGAGAATTTGAAGCATACACTAGAGTACTTAATAGTCCCGGACGCACAATATTCATAATCCAAGAGAGTACTACAGCATTTACCTTTTCCCATTGCTCATGAAATTCAGGCTCAAACTTGAATTCTGGATATCTATCATCCACAAAGCCTAGTTTACTTTTTCCTAACAGACTTATTCTCATAGATCGACTCCACAAAGCATAGTTATCTGAGCCAGTTAGATGAAGAGAAATGACTGAACTACCTGGAGTATCGGTCAGTTGAAGGAATAAAGGATGATTATGGTCAATTGTGGGGAAAACAACAGGTGCAACTGGTACATTCACATGTCTAGATGTACTCTCGTTGATTTTGTCTCCTATCTCCATTGATGAAGATCTTCAGTTGATCAAATTAAGAAACCTTAGCTTAGAGGTGTTGTTACTTTCAGACACTTCAGGTGCATTACAGTAACACACATACACACAATTGAGCGAGGAACTAAGCTGAGATCGTCATCACGAGCTCTGATACCATATTAGCTTCCATGGCTATGGAAGCTCTTAGCTAAAGCTTAACTTGGAGAAGAAGACAAAAGAAGAACTCAGAGAAAACAGAGTTACTGTTTTATTGAAGAAGAGAAGAAAATGAAATCTCTCGATACAAACAAGAAGCTACTGAGTATTTATACAAGTAATTAGTTACTAACTTCCTAACTAACTTTCTAACTAACCACTCTAATAAGTTAGCTAACACTCATCTTAATCACCTTAGCTAACTATGGTTAGTGATTCTATTTATCTCAACAGAAATCAGAATTTTCTTAGAAATTATATGAATTAATTATACATGGAATCCCATTTTTTGTTCTCGACCTAGCTGCTACAAGTAAAGTAACTGAATTCCAAACAAGAAATCATCAGATTTAGGACTTCTTATCATTTATAGATTACTTCATAAGAAATTATCAATAGTTTGAATATATATTTTTTTGTCACAGATGGTAACACAAATTACAAATACGTTCCATCAAAGAGAGATTAAATGGAGACCCCCAAAAAACAAAAACAATTAATGAGATTAACATATGTTTAGCTCGGAACCGAGATTTGATTAAACTTAATTAATTGCAATAACTAAAGTCTTTCCATTGGCAAAATTTAGAACCTTAAACTATACTTTTAGTTTGTTCATGTCAATATTTGCTAGGTAGAAGAATACCTAAAATTGTACAACGTTTCATTGTTGTACAATACGCGGGGACCCTCAGCTTGCTCTTATCCTACTGATCTCATGCAAAGACCCAGACATTTATCCACATGCAAAAGGAACTTTTACATAGTATTAACTAGCGGCAATGTAATTAGGATTTGAATTTTATAGACTCTAGATAAATAGCAAGATCATATGTCATTAATTGAATTTTGATTTTTTTCCTGCATATTTAGTGATTTCTTAATATAAATACATCATTTTAGATAAAATTACTGCATTCGATCGGATCCGTATACGTGATCTTCTAGCTCCAACCTGTTAATTAGGGTTATCTTTCACCAAGATGACCCCTCTTTCACCATCCTTTTGTCCAATTGGCAAGAACAAGAGATACTTCTTCTGTCATGCACCACAAGATTATATACAGGGACGGATATATACGGACGGGTTCAATTGGATCCATAATTTTGACAAAAAAACCTAAATATATGTATAAAAATTCGTTAAAATTGTAATAACAAATAGATATGAACCCATAACGATAAAAAATATATTGGATTTATACTAAATGGTCGTTTGGTTACCAGTAGAATATTTCATGAGATTAATCATCCCACCTTTTATATGTGGTATCTAATCCTATTATTTTAGTTTAAAATATTTTCCAGGACTAATTAATACCCATAATCAAACGCCGGACAAAATAATGTTGCATTTTGTTACGAAAGTGTTATTGCTTATAAGTTGAACATAAAGTTTAAATTTTGAATCTGCCTTTGACTATACATATACTAGTCCGTCTCTATCCCGCTACTGATCAATTTTGCTTTTTATGTCTCGATTGTCCCCTTTATCAGCCAGGAACCTATCCTTCCGAAGTGAAGGAATGTTATCTTATAGCTGAGTTTCAATTTGATTTAGAGTTGGACGATGAAACTTATGATTTTGTCGTTAAAGAAAAGCAAGTAAACTCTATAGCCCTAAACTAAAGAAACATCTCAAGTTCGTTTAGCTTAATCTACCAATCCATCTCATAATTTATTCTTAAGAGCAGGAGGTAAGCGTAAGCCGTGACCAAAAACTTGGCTCAAGTCCTATGAACCGAGTTTGGTGGATACTACTAGTTAATTATATAAAAAAAATCATACTACTACTCTCTTCGGTCCATAATAAATGATATTTTAATTTTTTTTTGTGGTCCAAAATAAGTGATTTTTCCAGATTTCAAGAATGAATTATATATATATTTTTTCTATATTGCCCTTGGAGTAAATAGTGTTGGAGTATGTGCTAGGAGTGTGTATGTGAAGAGATAGTAAATGTTATATGATCAATTTCATTGCTAATTAATATTAAAAGGTGAATTTTTTAATTTATATATAAACAACTAAAATCACTTATCGTAGCCCCGAGGGGTACCATTTATGATGTTCACCTGCACAAACCACAAAAAGCCTCACGTGCTTGACATTGATATTCACATGCGTTTACCATACAATTATTACTTTCTTAGCCAACCATTGGCTTTGACAGTAAACTAAATAATAAGAGTAACATGTAACCTTTTAGGAACTTTACAAATCATTTTTATTATTTCAGTATATATGCCAGTGAATTGTAATGTTCTATGTATAAAAAAAATTCTATTCCAAAAAGTAACAAAAGATGAATTTTAAAAGAATTCTGAGGTTTTTTAGGTGAAGAAAAGGAAATAGGAAAAGGGGATCTGTAGGATAAACTACCGGGATAAAAGTGCAGATATTAAACTTAAAAAGAACAGGGTGAAAAGGGAAATGATTAGTTGGCAAATAGTCACCGTGTGGAAAGTCATTTAAAAAATACCCGCTATTTTGTTGCAACATGAAAAATTCCAGCATAATATATTGGAGATTGATGCACCTGTGTATGAATTTCAGCATATTATGCTGGAACTCCAGCACACGGAAAGTTCCAGCATAATATACTGGAGATTGGAGCACTTGTGTGTGACCTTCCAGCATATTATGTTGGACCGGTATATTATACTAGAAGTCCAGTATATTATCCTGGAAGTTCACATGTATAGAATTCAAACTCCAGTATATTATGCTGGAACTCCAGCACACGGAAAGTTCCAGCATAATATACTGGAGATTGGAGCACTTGTGTGTGACCTTCCAGCATATTATGTTGGACCGGTATATTATACTAGAAGTCCAGTATATTATCCTGGAAGTTCACATGTATAAAATTCAAACTCCAGTATATTATGCTGGAATATTTTTCAGATTTTGAACAGTATTTTCGTTCAAATTTGTCTTTGCATAAAAAGTGGTTAATTTCGATTACTTGTGAAACTATAACTATTTTTCAATCATCACTTATAAATGTGGCTATTTTTTTAATTTCACCCTTTCCTGTGAATAGGCCTATTTTTCCCCTTAAATAACAGTCTTTAGCGGGCGATTTGCAGTCATGTCCTACATAGAACCCACCTTTTAACCTATACCCTATTTTTAAAAGTTATTGATTTGGTAGCCAGCTGACAAAAAATTCGTACTAATATGACCATTCTACCTCTGACATAACATATAAAAATCACGCGCCTTCGTCTCTTCTCATATTTGAATCACGTCCGTCTCTTCTCATATTTGAATCACGCGCAAAACACTTCACCGATCCTCCGTCTCTTCTCATATCTCCTCTCCCAAACAAAAGTTCAAATTGTAAGTTTTCGAATCTGACTGATGTTCATGATACCTGAGATGTTTTGCTAAAGTTTTGGTGAATTTTTTGCTTTATTTGCTAAACAATTTGTGTTTTTGGCTAAACTTCAGCACTAATAATATGCTTAAGTTATGTACTGTGTTCTATAGTTTTTTGATGAGTTTTTTCAGAAACTTTGCTGAAGTTTTTCTCCTGGATACAATAGTTTTCTAATGAGCTTTATGAAAAACTTCAGCACAAGATGCTGAAGTTTTTTAGTTCATTTTCTAATACTTCAGCACTAAATGTGCTGAAGTTTTTCTACTTGATACAATAGATTTGTCATGAAAAACCTCAGCACAAGATGCTGAAGTTTTTTAGTTTATTTTTTAATACTTCAGCACTGAATGTGCTGAAGTTTTTCTCCTTGATACAATAAATTTGTCATGAAAAACCTCAGCACAAATATGCTGAAGTTTTTTAGTTCATTTTGTAATACTTCAGCACTGAATGTGCGGAATTTTTTCTCCTTGATACAATAGAATTGTCATGAAAAACCTCAGCACAAATATGCTGAAGTTTTTTAGTTCATTTTCTAATACTTCAGCACTGAATGTGCTGAAGTTTTTTCTCCTGTGCTATGTAATTTTCTCGTGCATGCTCAAGTTAAATATCTTTTGTGCTTAACTTTTGTCCTACATTAATCAGCTTTTTCATGAGCTTTGTTCTATTGTTCATTTTCTCAAACTTCAGCTTTTTTTCATAATTAAATTCTTATGCTAATACTTGACACTAAACATGCTTCTCTAGGATGAGTTCAGTTTGCGTTGTACTTAATTTCAATGGGAGGTGGACTACTGACTTCAAATACTTGGATCATGATACAAAGCTTGTTCTTATTAATAAACAAGTATCATTCAATTCTTTCCTGAAAAAAATTAGTGAAGTTACAAATATTGATTCAAGCGGATATTCTGTAAAGATATGGTTTGATATCAAACTAAATACAAGCAAAGGTATGCTTGTAACTTCAGATGAAGAACTCAGTACTTGTATACATTTGATCAGTACTGATTCAGTCTACAAGAATTGTCATTTTGTCATCGAAAAAATACAACGTTCTGCAACATTCAGCCAATCTCTTGACAGTATAGCAGCTTCAGAACAATTTGGTGATTATCAACATGATCTATGGCAGCCAATAGTGGTAGTAGACAACGAGCAACAACTTTCAGAATATAGAATGCTACAACAATCATCCCCTCCTCCAATAAATTCATACCAGTTTGTGAATGAGCAAGAAGAAGAAGGGCAGCTAATAATGCAAATTGACAACCAACACACAATCCAACAAAATTTAAGCAACAACGAAGATGAAGAAAATATGGAATTAATAGCAGTAACATCAGATACAATTGATGAAATTGCTGAAACCTCTAAGAAATCAAGAAAAAGAGTGAGGGGAAAGCTGAAAGAATCTCCACCATGTAAAATACTTAGGCATGATGCACTGCCTGAGGAAGTAAGAGTAGGATCAATTTTTGAGAACAAGGAAAATATGACTAAATTTTTCTACAGCTTGGAGATAACCCAAAAGGTTGAATTCACAGCTGTTAGATCATGTTCAAAGAGATATGAGCTGAAATGCATTGAGGAGCAATGTGGTTGGATTGTGCGTGCTACCAGAATAAAAAATTCCACACTTTTCAGGGTGATAAAATATCATAACAACCATGAATGCTCAGTTGATGCAAGAAAATCAGATCAGAAGCATGCTACATCAAATTTTATAAGTGATCAAATTTTAGAACATGTTCGAGACAAAAAGATAGACGTTACACCAGCCTTTGTAGAAAATGAAATGAAAAAGAAATTTGGAATTGATATTGGATATCACAAGGCATGGCGTGCTATTCAAAAAGCTATTGCTTGCATAAGGGAAACACCGAAAGAGAACTACCAGATTCTTCCTTCATACCTACACATGATGGTGCATAGAAACCCAGGAACGTACACAAGCATAAAAAGAGATGATCAGAATCGGTAAGCAAAACAAATACCAACCATCAGCCTGAAGTTAAACTTCACACCTTATGATTTGTTTTTTTGTGTTTCACTGTACAGGTTTTGTTACATGTTCTTTGCTCCAGCAGCATCAATAGTTGGTTGGTCTTACTGTAGACTTTATTGCAGTAGATGCAATGTTTTTAAAGTCAAAATATCGTGGCGATCTATTTGTTGTTGTATCAAAGGATGCAAACAATCAAATATTTCCTCTATATTTTGGTGTAGCAGAATCAGAAAACAATGAGGCATACATTTGGTTCTTCGGAGAAATGAGAAAAGCAATTCAAGTCCGTCATGAATTGATTTTCTTATCAGATAGAAACTAGTCGATTGCAAATGGGATTAGAAATGTTTATCCTGAAGCTCACCATGGTATCTGCCCCTATCACTTTGAGAAAAATTTAAAGAAAAGACATGCAAAAGCCATGGTAATAAATCTTTTTCAAAGCGCTGCAAGGTCATACAAACGTGAAGATTTTAATAAGTTAATGTCCCAACTCAAAAGTGTTGACAAGAAAATATACAATTACATAATGGAAGAGCCTCCAGAAAGATGGGCTCGATCGTGGTTCCCACGGCGACGTTATGATATGCTGACAACAAACATTGTAGAATCAATGAATTCCGTGTTACTAAAAGCGAGAGAAATGCCTATTTTAAGAATGTTAGATTACATCCAAGAAAAGTTGGGAGAGTGGTTTTACGAACGGAGGAAAAAAGCAAATGAAACTTTTTACAAAGTATCAATATGGGCAGAAGAAGAGATGACTAAGAAGATGGACTTGGCTAGCAAAATGATTGTGAATATATTTATTAACTTCAGGATTTACTTTCAGCATGTTTTTTCTATAGCATAATCACTTCTGATTATAGTTTTGTCCTGTATTCTATAGTTTTGTAGTCATGATCTTTTTGAATAACTTTTAGCATTACTTCTGCTTTTATATACACTAATATTTTCTATTCCTTCTTAGGTGTTCAACCTTGATTTCAATGTTGTTTAGAATAAATAATAAAGGAATTGAATTCATTGTGGACTTAAAAAGGAGAACTTGTGACTGCTTGGAATTTTAACTTGATGAATTGCCCTGTCCACATGCAATTGCTGCTATTAATAAGAGATATTTGCAAAAATCTGATTACTGCTCAAATTGGTATTCAAAGGAAACATGGTTCAAAACATATGAAGGACATGTGAATACTGTGGGAGATCAAAAATCATGGGATATTCCACAAAATGTAGAATCTGAGATCACAAAACCTCCCGATGTGGAGATTTTACAAGGAAGAAGACAAAAGAAGAGGCATATGCCAGCGACTGAATCAGTACCATGGAAGTATATCAAATGCAGTCGATGTAAGCAAATTGGGCATAATAGAACAACTTGCTTATCTTCTCCAGCACCTCATCTATATTCGAAGAAACACGCCGAATATAAATTTTACAAAACTTCAGCACAAGATGTTGAACTAAGTTAGTTCATTTGTAAAGATTTCAGCACATAATATGCTGAAGTTTTTATCACTGCATTCTATAGTTTAGTCTTCATGAGCTTTATGAAAAACTTCAGCACAAGATGCTGAAGTAAATTAGTTCATTTTTTAATACTTCAGCAACCACTGTGCTGAAGTTGTTATCCCTGGATTCGATTGTTTTTTAATATCCTATGCTGCACTTTTTGTCCCTAGATTCTATAGTCAATTAGTTCATTTGAAAAAACTTCAGCAACTTTAAAAGACAAAGATGACATTATTCATACAATTCATTTTATTTTCACTAGCAATTACAATCAACAACAATAACAATAAGAACAACAACAACAACAACAAGGAGGATCATTTATTTCGCCCTGGAGTTATATTCTAGTTTACC
>ML382205.1:576-27587 GCA_005239525.1 Nicotiana knightiana
AAGTATCCGAGAAGTAAATTCACCGACGGGGGAAACCATAACCTTAGATCTTTATTACAATTGTTTACACCTTAGCGTAGTTAATCTTTAGTTTTAATCTTTAGTGTTAGTAATTTAAATAACATCAAGTGACAGTTGAGTATTCTAACAACTTTCTTGATACGTAAATTCCCTGTGGGATCGACTCTGGGCATAATACCCCGGATTATATTTGCAACGCCCGCTTAGTCTTTTATTAGACATAGTTGAGCGTGATCACCCATGTGTATAGGATTTTCTTGCTCGTGCTTTGTCAAATTCTAATATAGTTTATGATATCGTCCCACAGAGATTGGAACATCTATTCTATAGACTTTTAATATTTCAACTACTATTTGAGAGAATCAATTTGATGAGAAGTGATTGAAGTTTAAAGCTTGTTAATTACTTGAACAAAAACCAAGAACTTTCGGAAGATTTATAATTTAAAAGAGTTGGGAATCGTTGAATTCACTTAATAATATATTACAATAAAATCTCAGTTTTTACATGTATTTCTCTGAGGAATAATTTCTTATTGCTAATACAATTAGATTTAGCTCACTAAGAAGTAGTCAACTAATAACACTCCGTGAGGTTATGTGATTAGTTGAGTTAAAATTAGTGACGAATAGACTGAAATATGTTTCTTGAGAATATTTTCACTAAAAAGTTAATAATCTTGCCTCCAACAATCCCTCCGTGAGAATTAAAACTGAGGCAAGCAAGATTAAGAACTTGGAATAATAGTTTATTAAAAATCACTCTCACTCTACTATTTTTTCATTGGTTATTATATATCAATTTTGCTCCGTGAGAATTACAAAATTGATATAAAAATAACTTAGTGACAAAAATATGTAGAAGTGATAAAGATAATTAATTAAAACTATTATTACGGCACAGTTTAAGATATAAAATAAAAGTTCCACGCCAAGGATGTATTAAACTGAGATAGTACTATAATATATATATCAAGCTTCATCAACTATCCCAACAAAAAGATTACTCCATTATGAAGTAAGGAAAAACTAATTTAGAAACAAAGAACTTATGAAGAAATATTATTCTTCTAAAAGAAAAACAACTAGTACAAAATACTTAGAAAAGAGAGAGACCAAAAGGTAGTTTTCTCCTGTCCGACTCCTCCCTCTTCAATACATTATGAGTGCCTATTTATAGAAAATGTGTAGCAAATGTGAGATGATGTAGTAACTTTAAGTCTTGATTGTGACTTTAAAAGTTGATGTTGTAACTTCAAGACTTCATGTTGTGACTTCAACATTTGATTCTCTCTTGTTTACCACATGCATTGCTCTTTTCCTCCTTGTTTTGCTTGTAGTACTCTTTCCTTAATTCATCTTTCCTCTGCAAAACTTGTTAGAAAATATAGGGAAAACGAATATATTTATTCATGGTTTATTTAAAAATCCTTATTATACGTATGAAAATACATGAATAAATTATATTCATCACTCTTCGTCCCCAAGCCAAATGACACGCAATATTAAAGGTTCCATGACGAATGAAGTCACCTTCTTATGAAGGGATCACAAAAATACATAATCAACAAGATTCAAAAGCAGTGAACTATGTCTCATCTTTCTTGTCACATATAACTCCTAGATTATGGAATAAGGCTTCTTCACTAGTCGACCAATTAACTGCTTCACTTACGACTCCGGTAGGATTTGGCATCAATTTCAAACGAGCAGAATTCTTTTCTTTTCTTAATGGAGGTTGAGTGTACTTCATTGTCTTTCTACGTCAGAACTCTACCCATTTTTTCGAAAAAACCTTTGGGTCGTTACTACTTTTCTCTATGAAGGCATCAAACAAATGCTCACAAGTCTGGGAAAGAAACCTTCTCCTCTTGTCATATGAGCATATGAGTTCTTCAACATTTGGAAGAACTTCCTCGTAAGGAGATCACGTTATAGGCAAACTGCCAATCTTGCATAAATCCCAAAACGATATAGATAGTTCTCCAGCAGAGGCAAGCAATGTATTTGCAACAGGGCACGATGCCTCACAGAAAGACTGCATGATATTTGTATTACAGTTATATATGAAGAGTGAAGCATATACAACGTCATAAATTCTTGCGTCCTCCAGGGTCAGTTGACGCCTACTTGAGACATCTTCTACCCATTCCCAGTAGCCAGGAACATAATGAAATTCACCGCTGAACAGTAAATCATCACCCCAATAAGTTTTCTTGTCAATAATTCGTCGCCCTAGGCATGGTAAGGTACTTGCGACATTCCAAGAATGATGATTAGGGGTTCAAAGTATCCATGTCTTGGGAGGATGGATGTTGTATTCATGTATCCGGGATGCTAAATAAGGTAGATCCCTCAAAGTGTCACGACTCAAAAATCACAGGTCATGATGGCACCTAACTTGACCCGCTAGGAAAGCAAATTAACAAAAGATCCAAACCAAATGAACTTATAGGAAATTAAAATATGATTTTTCTATCTTAACTATTACAAATTTACCCAAGAACTGGTAGTACGAATCATGAGCTTCTAGGATTTAAGATTTAAAAAGCAAATATAAATAATCATACGATCTGTTTGAAAACTACATGAACAGATTAATAATATCTAAAACTACCAAGGACTAGTGGTAGCATCTATCCAGAATACACGAACATCTTCAGGGTCAGCCCCCGACTCTTCAGCAGCTCCGCTCCAATAGTCTGCACAGAGTGTGCAGAAGTGCAGTATCAGTACAACTGACCTCATGTATTAGTAAGTATCTTGACTAACCCGGTCGAAGTAGTGACGAGGCTTTTTGTTAAAATATTCTCTTTAATAAACACTATAATGTAAACTAGAAATAGAACTATGCGACAAAATAATAGAATAGAGTACACAATGAAGCTGTACAAAACAATAAAATAGTACTAGAAAGAATTACAATTCAACAGTTTCCAACATCTTAACCGGCCCTTTTCTTAGAACGAAAGCCCATGAACCAAAACAATTGCCTCAAAACTTTCATAGTGTGAAAGAAGTACTCAAGACATCAAATCTAGCAGCACGACAATACCCTTCGTGCATTTATCTTATCCTCACCATATATGCGTAAAACAGAACCAACCAAATGATAGAAATACCGATAATAGAAATGACAAGGAAGGGAATATGCAAGCAGTAATAATAAGAGGGAATGTACAGACGCACATCAGTAACAATCTAAGCAGAGAGCATAGAATTAATGACCACAATTAGGGAAAAGGTTATAATTTCATCTAACTAGCATGATGGAGGCGTGAAGATGGACACAACAAATAAGAGGAGGGGAGAGAGGTGCATGTTATTGATAATGCAACAATAAAGCATGAATGGCCAAGATGGGAGAAGACTCGTGCCTAAGTGCAACAAAACTAATATGACATGGATGCAATCATAATAGCAGGAAGTAAGTATGATGTTTACAAGTTAAACAAATAGAAGGGATAGGAAACAAAACAACGATTTAAATAGAGAATGAGGACAGAACAGTGAGGACAAGTCACATAAGAACCACAAATACGAAGGTAATAATTCAAGGTAAGACATGAAGATATATACAAGAAAAGATTATCATAACAAGATGCATGTCTCTTGTCCTCACTTGCACGGAAACACCCTTTGTGCCATGACCTCACAATGATACAAAAGTATAAAAGTAAAAATGCAATGGCACGGTATCACCCTTCGTGCTTTTACTCACAAATGACATGGCACGACATCACTCTTCGTGCTTTTACTCTCAATAATATGGAACGACATCACCCTTCGTGATTTTACTCTCAATAATATGGCACGACATCACCTTTCCTTCTTTACACTCTTCCTCACATGATAATGAATATAAAATACATGACATCACCCTTCGTGCTTTACATTCTTCCGCACATGACAATGAATATAAAATGGCACGGCATCACCCTTCGTGCTTTACACTCTTCCTCACATGATAATGAATATAAAATGGCACGGCATTACCCTTCGTGCTTTACACTCTTCCTTACCAAGAATATGAATATCAACAAAATAGCAAGGCAGGAAGTATAAATAACATCGAGGAGAGTGTCCAAATGAATATTCCAAAAAAATTCGCAACCACTGATTTCCAAGCCAACAATGATTCAATAAACCCTCAAGAAACACATAATTCAAGTACTTCCACAAATATCACAATTTATCAACAGTACAAGTATGAAATCTAGCATCTCAAAATATCGGTCGTAACAATGTTGAAATGATTATGCATAGAGATGACCGAATTAGACATATCAATGTATTCTCAGAGTTCTATCAAATTTGATCAAGTTATAATAGGCTAAATCTCGATTCTAACATTTAATACTAGGTTCTTAATATCTAGAAGTCAAGTGAGGCATGAAGCAAGAGCTCACGAAATTCTGCAAACATAAATGTAACATAATCCACCTCCAAGCATGATTAACCCTGGCACATACATATACGCTCGTCACCTCATATATGTATTACCCCCGCAGGTAGCAAACAATGACAAATAAAAGGAAAAATTCCCTCAACAAAGTTAGGCAAAATACTTACCTCGAACAAGTCAATTACAATACCAAGCAAGCCAAGCAATGGTCCAAAAATACCATCTCACGCGTTTCGACCTCCGACGACTTGAAACTAACCAAAAACAACTCAAATACATCAAACAATGCTAAAGGAACCAATCCCAATTGAAAAAGGTCGAATCTTTAATCAAAGGCCCAAAATCGGCCAAAAGCCCAACCCGGGCCCGCACCCGAAACCCGACAAGACACACAAAATCCGACAGCCCATTCAATTATGAGTTCACTCATACTAATTTCACTCAAATCCGACTCCGAATCGATGTTCAAAACTTAAAAATTCACTTTATGAAACTTTAGGCAACCCCCCCCCCCCCCCCAAATTTCACTTTGAAATCATCAATCAGATCCCAAAAATGAAGATGGATTCATGAAATATAACCAAAACCGAGTAGCGAACACTTATCCCAATTCATATGGTGAAAATCGCCTCCAAAATCGTCCAAATCCGAGCTTCCCAACTCAAAATATTACCAACTGAACAAACCTTTATTTTACATATTTTTTTCTGCCAGCTATTCTGCCTCTTTTCTCATGCCAAACGATCTTGAAACTCATTTTTATGCCTCCAAAGGATTATTTGTGAAATTATAGTTAAGTTAGGCTCTTGAATCACTCAATTTGATCTTATACTGAAGGAGATATTTTAGTTTCAATAATTGGAAATAGTGTAGATTTTTAAATACGAAGTCAGTGGCAATTTCGTAATTAATCTGAAAAAATATGGCAACTCAATTCTTAGTAAAATGACCATAAAATCCTCATACGATGTCCAAATTTGACGATTCTTTTTGCTACGGGTCCGTAATTACGATACGTACCTAATGCTTCATTCAAAACAGAAATCGTAGCTCATTTGTTCAATATGCTATCATTTATGCTTGAAAACCGATGTCGAAATATGAAAAACGAGCGCAACACAACCCAAACCTATCCGAAACTTACCCGAGCCCCTCGGGACCATGTCCAAACATACCAACAAGTCCCATAACATAACACGGACTTACTCGAGCCCTCAAAATATCGAGCGAAGTGCAGATACTCAAAATGACATGTCGGGTCATCACATCCTCCACCACTTAAACATACGTTCGTCCTCGAACGTGCCAGGAGTCTTTCCAAAGCTACCAAATCACGGTGTAACCTTACTCAGCATAAACCCGGGGGTGATCCCACGTCACCCTGATCCACATAGGCCTTCCAACACAACATAACTAGAGATCCTTATTTCGACCTTAGTCCTTAAACCTTAGAACTCAATCTCTATCATCCAGAATTCATTACAAGACCCGAATCCCACAACCACATATTGTATAAGTGTGAACAAGCTTTATCAAGTCAAAACCGTAACACAAGATGTAATCACATGATATACCCCATGACTTCGACACTCACAGGAGGAACTGCCGACCATCATTACTGCCCAAAACAAATCCGGTGCCGGTAGAAAACCTCATACTGATTTAGACCTCGTTCAAAACCTCTATACCCTACCGACTATGAAAGAAGCACGCATAACCGCTTAACCACTCATCTAATCAATAAGCCAAGAAACTCACTTGCACGACCAGGGCCATTGTCCAAATCCTCAACAAACTATAATGTTATTCTTCCAAAAATATCGCAATACAATAACGCAAATCTCAGGTCTAGATACCTCATCTCAGCCAACACAAGCAACCACATCGACCAGTATCAACAATAATCATATGGAGCCACACACGACCCGGTTAAGTACACTAACAAGTAATAATTCAGATATGACAGATAAAAGTAAGAAACCCAAATAAGAAAACTACTAAGCAAATTAAGCAGGCAGGGAAATTTTAGCATTTTACTATGAACTATTCTCAACAAGGTAAAAGCAAAATACACAAAATAGAAATAAGGAGCCACATTTCATCACTGTACTGTTGCGGCGTGCAACCCGATCCCATAATATCAATCCACATTGGGTACCCATCGAGCCATAATATTCGGGCTCACTGATCACATGTGCTTCAACATCGAGCACAACAGAGTGCAAAAAATATAACTGTAGGGAAAATCATTAGGAACAAACAATACTAAGAAAGACAAGCACATCTATGGTGCAACAAGCTAAGCAACATCACAAAGGCCACCTCGCCTTTAGTGACATGAGGCCTAAACCGAGTCACAATATGCGTGCGAAGAATCATGTAGCCCTCGCAACCCATCATAGTATAAGAGAGAAACATATAACATAAACCAAGGCGCGAATAACATCAATTCCCCCTGATGATATACATGTGGCAACGACCGCGCAAGAGCAAGCAAATTCAGTCTGATACAGAGTTCACACCCTTACTGGGCTCAAAATAATCCCCAAACCAAATTTTGATCATCCCCAAACATGTAATAACCTTCCAATAGTCTATAACGACCATTCTATAACACCTACCATTAATCACACCATTTTCTACACTCTTTCACAACTCGCGATCAAGGAATATTCTGCCAACAAGAACATTCAATCTCTAAGCCTCACAAATACAAGAAATTTTCCTACCCAGTCTCAACACTGCTTCCTAAATAGCCGACACGTAACTCATACTACATCATCCCTCGAAAGTGCACCCATAAATCAAAACACAATGTATCTGCCAATAGGTGCTCCGGTGAAAACACATAGTGCCAGCAAAACCTCAAACACCAAAAATTGTCTGTACCATCAAGAACTCATATCCTCCCCATCAAAACTAACTGCAACCTTGTACATGAAACCTTTCAACCCCATGCAGCGCATTGCTTTTAACATGCTAATTTGCAACACTACGAAAGTCTCATAGTCAACTCTGAACCATAAGCATTATAGCTCCTACACCTGTAGAAAGCATCAACTCCGACCGTGATCATAACCATGATAAGTTCTTAGATCTCAGTAACACATTATCAAGTAATCAGAATCGATCGCCTCCAACTCAACCGAGTCACGCAGACTGCCAACCCGAAAGTAGCTCAATCTGATATGACCGCCCTAAGGGAACTTCTTGGGATTTCGAAACCATTTTTTGCATCACTCCAACATTGACATGTAGACTCTTCTTGACAAGGAAAGACCGCAGATCCAATTAACATTCACTTCCATTTTCAAGCCCACCCATAGACAAATCCAAAAGCCCATAAAGGCTACGTAAAACCTGGAACTTTCCAGAACCTTCACGATAACCACTCATCTTACTCTGATCTTCAATACACAACTAATACGCATCGAGAAACGCGTGCTTCACCAGCATATGCCTATTCAAAGAAATAACCAAGCAATCTCCCGGTCCAAATATTGATACGGCCCATGACCCTACAATCCGATTGTCAGTAGCAGTCTCCACCACTTAACTCGAAGCCATAGAACACCCCATCAGAAACCCAAAGTACCATAAGCAAATTGAACATCTCAGCACCCCAAAATCTTCCCAAATCTGTGTTTACCAACCAAACATATGAACCCGCCTCATACCCGAAGGTTTAACACTGCATCTGCTTCTGAGGCTAGAAAACACATTGTGATGATAATCAAGCATCCATATCCTGTTGTAATCCATCTGCAGCATCACCGATCGTCGACACATAGCAAATACTGAGCGCACACCATCACATATGATAGATCGAGAAGAGTCAAAGTCATAGGTTTCAAGCTGAAACAAGGTCGCACGATAAGGAAAGAAGAAAGGAAAATTTTATTAAATGCCCTGTAGCCTCCCGAAGATAGGTATGGACGTCATCGTACCGATCTGCAGGACTCTACTAGACACAGACTCATGACTCGTAGAACCTACGAACCTAGTGCTCTGATATCACCTTGTCACAATCCAAAAATCGCAGGTCATGATGGCACCTAACTTGACCCGCTAGGAAAGTCAATTAACAAAAGATCCAAACCAAATGAACTTATAGGAAATTAAAATAGGATTTTTTTATCTGAACTACTACAAATTTACCCAAGAACTGGTAGTACGAATCATGAGATTCTAGGATTTAGGATTTACAAAGAAAATATAAATAATCACACGATCTGTTTGAAAACTACATGAACAGAATAATAATGTCTAAAACTACCAAGGACTAGTGGCAGCTTCTATCCAGAATACACGAACATCTTAAAGGTCAGCCCCTGACTTCTTCAGCAACTCCGCTCCAATAGTCTGCACAGAGTGTGCATAAGTGCAGTATCAGTACAACCGACCCCATGTATTGGTAAGTATCTTGACTAACCCGGTCGAAGTAGTGACGAGGCTTTTAGTTAAAAGATTCTCTTTAATAAACACTATAATGTAAACTAGCAATAGAACTATTAGACATAATAATATAATAGAGTACACAATGCAACTGTACAAAATAATAAAATAGTACCAGAAAGAATCACAATTCAACAATTTCCAACATCTTAATCGGCCATTTCCTTTGAACGAAAGCCCATGAACCACAACAATTGCCTCAAACATTTCATAGTGTGAAAGAAGTACTCAAGACATCAAATCTAGCAGCATGGCAACACCCTTCATGCATTTATCTTATCCTCACCATATATGCGTAAAACAGTACCAACCACATGATAGAAATACCGATAATAGAAATGACAAGGAAGGGAATATGCAAGCAGTAATAATAAACGGGAATTTACAACCGAACATCAGTAACAGACTAAGCAGAGAGCATAGAATTAATGACCATAATTAGGAAAAATGTTATAATTTCATCTAACTAGCATAATGGAGGTGTGAAAATGGACATAACAAATAATAGGAGGGAGAGGAGTGCATGTTCTTGATAATGCAACAATAGAGCATGAATGGCTAAGATGGGAGAAGACTCGTGCCTAAGTGCAGCAAAACTAATATGACATGGATGCAATCATAACAACAGGAAGTAAGTATGATGTTTACAAGTTACACAAATAGAAGGCATAGGTAACACAACAACGATTTAGATAGAGAATGAGGACAGAACAGTGACGATAAGTCACAAGAACCACAAATATGATGGTAATAATTCAAGGTAAGACATTGAGATATATACAAGAAAAGATTATCATAACATGATGCATGTCTCTCATAGACATGGAGATATATACAAGAAAAGATTATCATAACATGATGCATGTCTCTCATTCTCACTTGCACGGAAACACCCTTCGTGCCATGACCTCACAATAATACAAAAGTATAAAAGTATAAATGCAATGGCACCGCATCACCCTTCGTGCTTTTACTCACAAATGACATGGCACGACATCAACCTTCGTGCTTTTACTATCAATAACATGGCACAATATCACCCTTCGTGCTTTGACTCTCAATAATATGGCACGACATCACCCTTCGTGCTTTACACTCTTCCTCACATGATAATGAATATAAAATGGCACGGCATCACCCTTCGTGCTTTACACTCTTCCTCACATGACAATGAATATAAAATGGCACGGCATCACCCTTCATGCTTTACACTCTTCCGCACATGATAATGAATATAAAATGGCATGGTATTACCCTTCGTGCTTTACACTTTTCCTTACCAAGCATATGAATATCAATAAAATAGCAAGGCAGGAAGTATAAATAACATCGAGGAGAGTGTCCAAATGAATATTCCAAACAAATTCTCAATCACTGATATCCAAGCCAACAATGATTCAATGAACCCTTAAGGAACACATAATTCAAGTACTTCCACAAATCCCACAATTTATCAACAGTACAAGTATGGAACCTAGCATATCAAAATATCGGTCGTAACAATGTATTAATGATTATGCATAGAGATGATTGAATTAGACACATCAATGTATTCTCAGAGTTCCATCAAATTTGATCAAGTTATAATAGGCTAAGTCTCGATTCTAACATTTAATACTGGGTTCTTAATATCTAGAAGTCAAGTGAGGCAGGAAGCAAGAGGTCACAAAATTCTACAAACATAAATGTAAGATAATCCACCGCCAAGCATGATTAACCCTGGCACATACATATACGCTCGTCACCTCATATATGTATCAGCCCCGCAGGTAGAAAAAAATGACAAATAAGAGAAAAAATTCCCTCAACAAAGTTAGGCAAAACACTTACCTCGAACAAGTCAATTACAATGCCGAGCAAGCCAAGCGATGGTCCAAAAATTCCATCTCGCGCGTTCCAACCTCCGAGCGGCTCGAAACTAACCAAAAACAACTCAAATACATCAAACAATGCTAAAGGAACCAATCTTAATTGAAAAATGTCGAATCTTTAATCAAAGACCCAAAATCAGCCAAAAAGCCCAATCCGGGACCGCACCTAAGAACCCGACAAAACACACAAAATCCGACAATCCCATTCAATTATGAGTCCACCCATACCAATTTCACTCAAATCCAAATCCGAATCAATGTTCAAAACTTAAAAATTTACTTTATGAAACTTTAGGCAAAACCCCCCAAATTTCACTTTGAAATCATCAATCAGATCCCAAAAACGAATATGCATTCATGAAATATATCCAAAACCGAGTAGAGAAAACTTACTCCAATCTATATGGTGAAAGTCGCCTCCAAAATCTCCCAAATACGAGCTTCCCAACTCAAAATATGACCAGCTGAACAAACCCTTATTTTATAAAAAATTTTCTGCCAGCTATTCTTCCTCTTTTCTCATGCCAAACTATCCTGAAACTCACTTTTTATGCCTCCAATGGATTCCTTGTGAAATTGTAGTCAAGTTATGCTCTTAGATTACTCAATTCGGCCTTATATTGAAGGAGATATGTTAGTTTCAATAATTGGAAATAATGTAGATTTTTAAATACGAAGTCAGTGGTAATTTCGTAATTAATCTAAAAAAAATCTGGCAACCCAATTCTTAGTAAAATGACCACAAAATCCTTATACAATGTCCAAATTTGACGATTCTTTTTGCTACCAGTCCGTAATTATGATACGGACCTAATGTTTCATTCAAAACAGAAATAGGAGCTCATTTGTTCAATATGATATCATTTATGCTTGAAAAACGATGTCGAAACATGAAAAACGAGCGCAACACAACCCAAACCTATCTGAAATTTCACCGAGCACCTCGGGACCACGTCCAGACATACCAACAAGTCCTATAACATAACACGGACTTAATCGAGCTCTCAAAATAATGAGTGAAGTGCAGATACTCAAAACGATCTGTCGGGTCGTCACACAAAGGTACCCATGAAGCTGCAGCATATTGGCTGGCTAGTGGCTTATCAATTAATAACCTCATCTCCACATTGATCCCCTTATGGTCCGAAATAATAAAATATTGTGAAATGGAGGATGAAAATATTGAGTCTTCGAAGTAAACCATGTTTAGACTGCAAAAAAGAGAAAAAGTGTTGTTAGCACTTAGAAAGGTAATATTCATGGTCTTAAAACCATAATATACTATGTCATATCTCAAGGCTAATCCTATTAAGCATGATAAAAGCAAAATATGTGGTTTAGACGGTGTAATGATCCTTGCCTTAGATAAAATAAAAGCTTTGGATTAGACGGTGTAATGGTCTGTGCCTCAGATAAAGTAAAGAAAAATCTTCAAACAAAATAAAGTCTTCGACCTAGGCGGTGTAATGATCTTGATTCAGACAAAATAAGTCTTATCTTTAGATTAAAGATAAAGACTTAGACAAAATAAAGGTGTGTCGGTGGCTTACATCAGGGCGATAAATGATATGTATGATGGAGCTATGACTCAGTTTAGGACTGTAGGAGGTGATTCAGAGCATTTTCCGGTGGTTATGGGGTTACACCAAGGATCTGCACTCAGCCCGTTCTTATTTGCTTTGTCGATGGACGCACTGACACACCATATCCAAGGAGAGGTGCCATGGTGTATGTTGTTCGTTGATGATATAGTTCTGATTGATGAGACGTGATGCGGCATTAATGGGGGACTGAAGGTATGGAGGCAAGCCCTAGATTCTAAAGGTTTCAAGTTGAGTAGGACTAAGACGGAATATGTGGAATGTAAGTTCAGCGACGTGACGGGGGAAGCAGATGTGGAAGTCAGGCTTGACTCACAGGTCTTCCTCAACAGAGAAAGTTTTAAGTACTTAGGGTCAATTATCCAGGGAGATGGGAGATCAACGGGGATATTACGCACCGTATTGGGGTGGGTTGGATGAAATGAAGGTTAGCGTCTGGAGTCCTGTGTGACAAGAATGTGCCATCGAAACTCAAAGGTAAGTTCTATAGAGCAGTGGTTAGACCAGCCATGTTGTATGGAGCTGAGTGTTGGCCAGTCAAGAATTCACATATCCAGAAGAGAGGATGTTGAGATGGATGTGTGGGAACACTAGGCTAGATAAGATTAAGGATGAAGATATTCGGAAGAGGGTGGGCGTGGCTACCGTGGATGACAAGATGCGGGAAGCGCGACTTAGATGGTTCGGACACGTGTAGAGGATAAGCCTAGAGGCACCGGTTATGAGGTATGAGCGGTTGACTTTGGTAGGTATGAGAAGAGGCAGAGGGCAGCCTAAGAAGTATTGGGACAAGGTGATCAGGCAGGACATGGCGCGACTTCAGATTTTCGAGGACATGGCTCTTGATAGGAAGATGTGGAGGTCGATCATTAGGTTGGTAGGCTAGGGGTAGTCGAGAGTTTTCCCCTCTTTGTACCGGGTAGTCTGATAGAGTTTTGTTTAAGTTTGGTAGCGGTCTATGTTGTGTTCACATTGTTGTTTTGCATAGTTTTGTGTTATTGTCCTTTCACTTATTCGTTGTTGTTACTTTCTTTCTGGCATTTTTTGTTGTTATATGCCTTTTCTGTTGTTTCTTTTCTGATATTATTGTCTCTCCTATTGAGCCGAGAGTCTCCTAGAAACAGCCTCCCTACCCTTTTCGGGGTAGGGGTAAGGTCTGCGTACACTCTACTCTCCCCAGACCCCGCTAGATGGATTTTACTGGGTATGTTATTGTTGTTGTTGTTGTTGTATCTTAGACGGTGTAAAGGTATTTGTCTCGGATAAAGTAAAGTTAAATCTTCAGACAAAATAAAGTCTTCAGTTTAGATGGTGTAATGATTTTAGCTTCGGACAAAATAAAGTCTTTAGCTTAGACGGTGTGATGGTCTTCGCTTCAAACAAAGTAAAATCTTTGGCTTAGACGGTGTAATAGTCTTTACTAAGACAAATTAAATTTTTTGGCTTAAATGGCGTAATGATCCTTACCTTAGACAAAGTAAATTTTTAGCTCAGACAGTGTAATGGTCTATGCCTCAAATAAAATAAATTCAAATCTTTAAATAAAGTAAGATCTTTTGGTTAGACGGTATATTAGCCTTCGCCTCAGACAAGGTAAAATTTTAGCTTAGACGGCGTAATCGCCCTCGCCTCAGGAAAAAGTCTTTTACTTGAGACAATGTAAAGTCGTCGCCTTGTTCAAATGTAATGCATTCGTCTTATATGAAGTAATATTTTTGCCAATATAACTAAAATCTCGAGCGGGTAAATTTTAACAACTTTAGACTTGCTACTCTTTCGAACTTTGCCAGCAAACAAAAGGAGAACAAAAGGAAAAAAAAATCTAAAAGACAATACGAGAGACTAATTATCTGTTAAAAGTCCAAGTTGCTCAAATCTCCTTAGTTCCAGAAAGTGTATTATGTTCTTATTGCCAGCAAAGAACCGAAATTCTAGTAAGCTATCTAAATCCCTTGGTGGGTGATTACCGTGTGAATTTCACTAATTCTGTAACCCAACCAGTCGATTTGCTTTCTAGAACCCCTTTCCTCTAAATAAGACTTTTCCTAGGTGTTTTTACTGTTTTATGAATCGCAGAGATGATTAGTTCGAGATTTGGAAGTGTTCGGGTTGAAATCGGAACATTTGGTTTTTTAGGGTCGGCTAAAAAGGCTAAGATTGATTTCGATCAACATTTTGAGCAAACGACCTCGGAATCAGAATTTGACGGTTCCAATAGGATCGTATGGTGATTTCGTACTTGGGAGTATGTTCGGATCAGGTTTTGGATGATTCGTAAGCGTTTTGACGCCTAATAGTGAGAGTTGGTTCCTTGAAGGTTTTTTAAGTTCTTTAAATTTGGTTTGGAGTAGGTTTTGGTGATACCGAGGTCCAAATGGTATTCTGAGATCGGAAATAGTTCTGTAATGTAATTTAAGACTTGCACGCAAAATTTGACGTCATTCCGAGTCGATTTGATAGGAATCAGACGCGCAGAAGCGTTTTTGGAAGTTTTTGAGCTCATGAGTTAATCCATGCGTTTTGGCGTCTGATTCATGGTTTTTGATATTATTTCAGTATTTTGATCGCGCGAGCAAGTTAGTATGATGTTGTTTAACTTGTGTGGGCGTTTGGTGTGGAGCCACGAAGGCTCGGGTGAGTTTCGGACGTTCGGATGGATGAGAAACACTTCAGTTTTCTGATGTTTTATTACTGGTGTTGCAAGTCTCGCAAATGCGAGAATGTGTTCGCATTTGCGAACCTCACATTTGAGAGAAAGGCTTCACAATTGCGAAGAAGCTTGACCTAGGGTAGTGTTCACATTTGCGACACTTTATTCGCATTTGCGACCTCAACAGTGTCGCATTTGCGACTCCTTGATCGAATTTGCGACATTGGCAGTGGAAGCTCATGTTTGCATTTGCGAGGGATTTTTTGCATTTGCGACCTTCGCATTTTCGAACCAGGTGTCGCAAATGCGACATCAGAAACCTGTGCACATCTCTATTAAATGCGGGACTTATGCCATTTAGCTCATTTTCTTTCATCTCTTGGGCGATTTTTGGAGCTCTTGGAAGGGGGTTTTCACCTAGCACTTTGAGGTAAGTAATTTCTATACAAAATGAGTTAAATGCATACGTTATGTGTAGATTAACATGTAAAAAATGGTGAAATCAAGGTTTTAGATGAAAACCTAGGTTTTGGATAAAAATTGAATTTGACCACGAAAATGGTTATGGAATTCAATGAAAAATATATATTTGACTTCATGAGCTTATGGGTAACAATTCTTCAAAAAAATTCGGAATCCAGATACGTGGGCCCGGGGGCAAATTTTGGAAATTTTTCAATAGGGATTGGGTAATCACTTTAATAGTTAGGACATGAACTTTTGAGTATCAATTGACTATCTTATAACATTTGACTAGTTTCGAGTCGTTTGACACCAAATTGAGGGTTTGAGCACAATCTTGGATCGGAAAGCATGTTTTGAGACAAGGTAAGTTTCTTTTCTAACCTTGTAAGAGAGAATTAACCCCATATGTGAACTTAATTAATATGTGTTTCTATTTATGGGAGCTACATACACACGAGGTGACGAGAGTCCGTACGTAGCTTCTATTCATGCTTATGTCCGGGTAGTTTTAGGTTCACCCCATGCTTTGTATCGTTGTTTGATCATGCTTATTAATTGCCTTGAATAGAGTGGAGATTGAGGATTTCAAGATGTTAAAAGTTTCTAGTTGAATTTCTTTATTTTGGAAAGAATCGAGGGATATTATGGTAACTTGATAAATTTATATTCAACCGTGTCGCAAGTATTTTCCGTGAGCGAGGTAACTTTTCCACTACTCTCATGGGAGCGGGTCGTTCGTCTCGGCAGGTTAATAGATGCATCTATGGTTCGTGTTGTTCGACCCTCGGCAATGCACACAATTTATGTATATGTATATTTGGATCGGGTCGTACGTCCTCGGCATAATTCGTGCATAGTAATAACACTGGAAGTCCCTTTATATTTGATATAAATTCATTGGCTTGAGAAAATTACATATTTAAATGAGGGAAATGACTTGGTTCTTACTAAAAGTGAAAGGATTTTTTTCTTTATTTCTTACTATGAGTTCTATTGTCATTTACACTTATCATGTATAATTAGAATTTCATATTATTATATTGTTGGCCCATAGTAAGTGTCGAAGTCGACCTCTCGTCACTACTTCCTCGAGATTAGACTAGATACTTATTGGGTACATGTTGTTTATGTAGTCACGCTACACTTCTGCACTTAAATGTGCAGGATCTGACGCAGGTGCATCTGGATACCAGTCCGGCGCGCACGCTTGATTATCACTTCAAGACTTCACGATGAGCTGCCTTCTGAGTTATTTTGCAGTAGCCGAAGTCTTTCTTTTGCTTATATTTTTCTGCCTATTTCTTTTCAGACAGTGGACTAGTATTCATTTTTGTATATTCTACTAGGATGCTCATACATTTGTGACACTAGATCTTGGCACACACTAGTAAACTTGAAATTTTGGTTTTGTTTTATGATTATGATTGCACTCAGTTGCTTTCGTGTTATTTGTTTTAAATCTATTATTCCTTAAATCTTTTAAATTAAGAAAAGTTTAATTAACAGGGAAAAATCCTATAAAAGAGGAAATCACGCGACTAGTTCGGGTTGGCTTGATTAGCGGCAGCGTTATCACAGCCTATTATAAAATTGGATCGTGACAAATTCAAATACTTCCAAATTCCAGAATGGAAGTATATAAACTCGCCGGAAAAAATGCTCCAATTTTAAAAAATCCTCACATCACAACTCAAATAAATGACAAGAGATATAGAGTTGACTTTTAAAGGTACTATTAAAAGGATTTGAAGGTAAGTAAATTTGCAGGAGTATAAGTTCGGTAAAAGAATTTCAAAGGCATGTGATAAAATTTAGAAGTGTACACAAAAATGACAAAAGGTGTGAAGTGTTTACCTCGAAATATGAGTAAAAATTAAAATTGTAATGTGGTTGTAAGGATACGTGATCTGATTCAATGCCAATTGGTGAATGACTGGATAAATAAATGAACTAAACGATTGAAATAGATCAAACCAGTGTTGTTTGCTAGTTATCGAACTCGGTTTGGAGTAGGCTCGAGATCAAATGTTAAGAACCACAAGAACAATAAGAATAATACCAACAATAAGAACAGTAGAGAATTAAGAGCGAGTGAAAGAGCAGAATGTTTGTATTTTTCAGTAAATGCATATATGGTTGGTCACCTCCTTATAAATGAACAAGGTTCCTCTTTATATAGTAGAGGAATCCTAAACAAGGTATAACTCTAATTCGGAAGCTAAATACATGATTGATATCAATAACCGTTAATGGTTCCGCCAATCCCGAGATTCTCGCCAAGATTGGTGGTCGATTGCGGATATCTCGTTATTCTGTTTCTTCAATGTCGATCTAGCCCGATCTCGATCCCTCAGTATCCATGTTTCTCGAGCTCAAGCTTGCTTCGATATGGACTTAATCTCGAGGCAGACCCTCGAGCCCATAAAATCGGGCGTGCTCGATTTTAACCGTATACAGATAGTCCCCACGTTTCTTAGAATGAAAAGATAAGAAACGATTTGAGCCTCTATTCACCTATACCTTGATCATGACGTCGTTTCCATGACGTAAGCGATGGATGTGACTGAAACGTCCCGTCGGTTCGGTTTCCCAAAAACCATAAATGTATGTCAGTCGTTGGTCGGCCACTAGCATTACTGTCGCTGCAAGCCTATAAATACCACCTCCTTTGTTGATTCAAACTTTATTTCGCTTTGATAAAAAACTCTTAACTCCCCAATTCTTCTCATATTTCTCTCATCACCGCCAGTTATGCCACCATTGTTTCAATCGAGCCACTAATTTCATAACTTTCTCCTCCTACAAATATACAAATGTCAAAGACCTCCAAGAATGTGTCACAAAAAGAGAAAGCTTCATCTTCTTCTTCCCGGCAGGCCGATGATAAGACGGAGCCTCGTATTGAGGAATGTGTCCCGGGGCCAACCGAATTAACTTCCAAATTCAAAATTGAAAGGCCCTCCTCAGTCCTAGGTCGCTGTGAACCTATGTTCCGATACATCTGCTCAATATCGGAAGGTGACCTCGAAAGCGTGAAGGAGGACTGTGGTTTGGGAAAATATGGAAGTGGTGGTTCCTTCCCCTGAGGAGGATATCACCACTTACGTGAAGGGGTACCTTAGTGTATATACATATCCTTTCACTCTGGGTCCCGTGGATCCAGTCATACTCGACTTCTGCCGCCAGTATCGAGTAACCTTGGCCAAATCTATCCCTCATTCTGGCGCATCGTCAACCGGATCAGGTCCTTTTCAAGCAAGGTCAAGGGAATGACCTTCACCCTCGATCATCTGATAAGGCTATACAACCCACGCCTTTATCGAGGTGGGTTAATAAAGCTGCAGCGTCGGGCTACGAAGACGGCATTCTCAAGTATTGATGAAGACAAAGACCGAGGTTGGATGGGACGATTCATCCGAATCAAGACCTCCAATCTGATTCCGATCGAGAAAATGCCATTCCCTGAGGAATGTAGTATAAAATGTAAGTGTGACTCTGATTCGGGCACTTTACTGTTTTACTTTTTATTCCTTTACTGACTCATGTTCTCTTCTCGTGATGTAGCTTCTCCTTGGTTTCCCGGCGCAATTCTGAATCTCGAAGGATGGGTTAGACAACTGTTCTCTACTTCTTATTTTTTCGAACGCTGCTGACGTGATTTGGCAAAGGCCGATGGGAGGCCAAAAACCATGGTGAGTCTCTTTACATGTACGTCGGGGTTCTCTTTGTAATGTAATTCCTACTTACTTGGTTTATTTACGCGTAGGTATCGGTGAACACGTGGCCATTAGGCCACCTCCGCCTGGGGAAGTGGAGGTGTTGAAGCCGAGCAAGGAGAGGAAGAGGAGAAGAGCTTCTCCTTCCGGTACCCCTAAGCCCAAAAAGAACAAATCTTGGAAGTCAAAAGTCGAGCCTTCTACTCCTCGTGCCGAGCCAGTTCAACGACAACGAGAGGAAGATGAAGGAGGTGAAGATGAGGGTTGCCCGCTGGTGACTCGAAAGAGAGGAAGTACTGAAGCTTCCATGAGCGCTGAACCGGCGGAGCTCGAGGTGACCCCCCTTGGTCCGAGGGCATTTCGGAGGAGGGTCCAAGTAAAGTCCCGAGCAATTGGGTGGTGAGGACACTACCTGCCATGACCATCAACCAGTGGATGTGCCCAAAGGGTCTAGCCCCGATGCCTTTCAGAGAGAAGAAAATGTCCCAAGCGATTCGCTTAGGATAATCAACATCGGTGACTCGCCACTTGGACCCTCATTCTACGAGGGGAAGTTCCAAGATGCCCGAACCATGGGTACTCCCGATGTGGGACATGCCCATGAAGGGAATGACATATTTCGGGATTGCTTCGCGGAAGTTAACAATGGTCCTGAACTAGACGCATCGTTTGTGTTTGAGGAGGCCCAGCGGTTTCTGAAGCAAGAAAGTCTATTTCTTCGTATTTATTTTCATGTTTATCTCATATTTCTTCAAGCCTGACTCTTTTCTTTGTATACAGGCCATGGTGCTTCATCGAGAAGCATCTTCAATGTCACGACCCCAAATCCTAATAGGTTGTGATGGAGCCTATCGTGGAACTAGGCTAGCCAATCATCACATAACTACCAATCCGTTCTATTATAATTTTTCAATAATCAATAACAAGCAACAACAAAGCATAAAATAATTTCTTTAAGTCTTTACGCCCCAATAAAAATCTAACATTCTAAACAATCCTCCCAAGACTGGAGTCAACATGGTCACGAGCATCTACGAAATAAAAATAACTCTACTAATGTCTTAAATAAAGTATAGGAATGAAATGCTAACAATAAATAAGGAAGGAAATGGAGAAGCTGTGGACGCTGGACAGCTACCTCGAAATCCCGAAAAGTTGCTGCTAACGAACAAAGATAGCTACTGCTCCGGACCGGCACCTGGATCTATGCACAAAGGCACAAGGATTAATGATGAGTACGCTAACTCAGTAGTAATGAAAATAAATCACAGTCTGTGAAATACGAAACATACAGCACAGATACACCAATTCACAAAAACAGTAAAACACCAAGTCACCGTAAAGTATTCATCAAATGCATAAGTTCGAAAACCAATTTCCAGAAATCCTTTGAAACAAATATAATTCCAATATATCTCAGTAAAACTCTCAGTAAAATTAGTTTGAAAAACAAAGTGAATCGTAGTCAAACTCAGTAAAATCATCATAAATCTGCCCCTCGGGCCATAATCATTTCTCGTAACAATTTCCCTCAACACCTCACAATCACTCAGTATCAGCCCATCAGGCAACCTCATAGTCACTCAGTATAAGCCCATCAGTCAACCGCACAGTCACTCAGTATCAGCCCATCAGGCGACCTCACAGTCACTCAGTATCAGCCCTGCGGGCATCACTCGCACTCAATAGGTACCTGTGTTCACTGGGGGTGTACAGACTCCGGAGGGGCTCCTACAGCCCAAGCTCTATAACAAGCCACATCATGGCATAAATCACTCACAGTATTGGCCCTCGGCCAACCACATCATGGCATAAATCACTAACAATATTGGCCCGCAGCCTCACTCAGTCAGACACTCTCAAGATACCACTTAGGCCATCATTATACTGGGTTCTCGACCCAAAACAGTGTTTCATTTTTTTCAAGAAATAATATCAACATACTCTGAGTGTCAAAACAATTATCAAGAAATACTGAGTGAAAATCATAACATATCAAGTGAGAAAAATAGTAAAAACAGCCCCCAGGGGGTAAACAGATCGGCACTAGGCCCAAACATGGCTTGCAGCCCAAAATATATCAATACTATTAAGCATAGGCTTTAAAATCGGGTTCGCAACTCAACAGTTGCCTAAAAAGGAATATATTTCCAAATTTCCAATCTTTGCATTCCAAAATCCGTGAAAGGATGCATAGTCTGGGGTTTTATACCTTCAGGACAGGATTTAAACACATTACTTACCTCAAACTAGCACGAAAAGCTACTCTGCAACCCGCTTGCCTCTCGAATCAACTTTCGAGCGCTTCAAATCTATAAAGATCATATTTTTACCATCAAATTATGCTAAAGGAATGAATTCCAATCGAAAAATACCAATTTTAGCATAAAACCTGAACTTAGCCAAAACCCGACCCCTGGGCCCGCATCTCGGAACTCGACAAATTTTATAGCAAAATGTTGTTCATCATCTCATGAGTCTGTACATATAAATAACGCTAAAATTAGAGTTCATTTGACCCCTAAAATCGACCCCTAAAGGTCTCATAAATCTCAAGCCCTAACTCCCCTTTTTTCCTACTGATTTTCATAATTAAACACTAATATAAGGTCTCCAATCACATATAATCGAGTTATTAAGTCCAAAAAGCTTACCTCAATGATGAACGACGTTTCCCTCTTCAAAAGCCCTCAAAAACCTCGGAACCCGTAATACAATGGTAAAAAGAGGGTTAAAAATCGCGAAGGCATGCTTATATACTTTCTGAACAGTGGTTCCGCACCTGTGGCAACTTAAGCGCACCTGTGGACCCGCACTTGCGATCCCAGGTGCGTACCTGCGGAGCACCCTCGAATCTCAGCCTCCGCAGCTGCGCTGGTACTTCCGCATCTGCGACATCGCAGGTGCGGAAAATACCTCGCACCTGCAGAATTTCCTCATCTACCTTACTTCCGCATCTGCGTGCATTTTTCCGCTCCTGCGGGCCCGCACCTGCGGTCAAACTTCTGCAGGTGCGGTCGCACCAGTAATCAGAAACCAGCAGTTGTTTGCTGTATTTTCTCAACTTCGAATCTCCCGTTAACCATCCGAAATCAATCCCGAGCCCCTCGGGACCCCAACCAAACATACCAACACATCATATATGATCATGAAAACTTAATTGCACTCTCAAAACTCTAAAAATAACACCAAAACATCAAAATCACTTCGGATTCAAGCCTAAGAACTTTAAAATATCTAAAATCCACCAACGATGCCGAAACTATCCAAAATAACTCTGATTGACCTGAAATTTTGCAGACATATCCAAAATGACATTACGAACCAGTTCCAACTTCCAAAATTCCATTCCGACCCCAATAGCCCATTTCCACTGCCAATCGAAAATTACCAAAAATTTACTTTCGCCAATTCAAGCCTAATTCTACATCGGTCCTCACAAAAATATTCTGAACACACTCCTAAGTCCCAAATCACCTAACGAAGCTATTTTTAAAGACTAAATGACTATATTTTTGCTACAGCCATTCCGATTCCGAGCCTACCAACTCTAACACATCATAATAGTATAACCAACCTATGACAAGGCAAAAACAGAAATAATAATGAAATTTCTACGAAACGACTGGTCGGGTCGTTACATTTAAAATCCAAGGCCGAGCTATCTCCGTACGAGACCGAGCTTAAAAAGCTCGTAGATGAGAGGGATGGCCTCAAACTCCTCTACATTCAGAAGGAAGAGGAGATTATGACCCTTTGAGATGAACTCAGAAGGGCTCATCAAGATCAGACTGATCTCATCGAACGGGTAACATAACTTCTTGCAACTTTGTTAAGTGTTAGTTCAATTTTGGAAACTAACCCTTCGCTTTTGCAGTTTCAGCAGAAGGGTAAGCTGGTGGAGCAGCTTCGGAAGGAGGCCAAAATGAAAGAAGCTGAAACTCTAGGCTGGAGACAGCATATGGAGCGTCTCACCTCGGAGAAGGATACGCTCCGGGCCCAACTGGCATCATTCGAAAGCTAGCTCTGAGCTGTGAGGCGGGAAAACTCAGCCCGAGCTCGGAAGATTGAAGAGTTCGAGGCTAAGATGGCCGCCGAGATTTCTAAGGCTAAGTCTGAGGCAGGGGCGCTTCTGGCCTCCTATCGAGTTGATGCCGAGGCCGCCAATCTTTGGGCATAGGAGATCTCTGTTGCTACTGAAATTAGATTGTCATGTGCAGTCGACCATGCTAGGCAGAAATCTCGGAGAGAGGCTCTTGAGGAAGTGCACACTCGAGGCTTCATATCTCGGCCGACATCAAAGATGCCAAAGTATTGGAGGCCGAGGTCGCAGCCTTACTTTCAGATGAAGAGGATTCAGCCAGTGGGTCCGAGAGCGGAGAGGGTGAGGATGAGGCCGTCGAAGAAGCGGCTCCCGAAGATGTGGTTCCCGAGGACGTGTCTCCCAGGGTAGATTAGGCCTTTATGATTTTCTTTTTCCCTTTTTTTTGTTGTTTTTTGTGTAAGGCCTTGATTGGCCTTTCGTATAGTATATTCGATATAATACAAAGTTTCTTTTTGATGTCTTCATCAATTTTCCTTTCATGTAGTCATATATTTCTTTGTCTTCATTGAAAACGTTGAAATTTTTTACTATTGTAGTTCAACTCTTAATTGAAAGAAACCCTCAAGTTTGTGAACCCTTGATTTTTTGGGTTACACAAGGGCGAGTCCCCGAGTTCATAATTTAACTCGAGATTTTATCTTGGGGTGGCTTGATCAAACCCATAGGTGCATTACTTTTATAACCAAGTTCGAATAGGCCTTGAACTTTTTAGGATAAAAGTAAACCCTTAAGTTTTTGTCAAATGATGGGTAATATTTGATTTTACAGTAATATACCCCTTAGGGTTTTTTTGAATTCTTGAACTATAATTGAATTTTTGTTCGAGCTCGGAATTACAAAACCCTTGGGTCCGGATCGAGTGAGAACGGGGTCTCGAACCCAATTTGTGTTGGCCTTTAGGTCTTTCAAATTGGCTCTTAAGCTCTTTTAGGTTGGCCCTTAGGCTCTTTAGATCGATCCTTAGGCTTTTTAGATTGGGCCAATTCGGCCTCTAAACATGGCTATTATTTTTCCCTTTTCGGCTAAAAGACTTAGTGAAAATTTCTTATGCCTTAGCATATATATATATATATATATATATATATTTTATGTCCATTGGGCTTTTCGAGGATCCGATGATCGGAAACCTACGTGTTTGTGTTAAGATAATTTGGTACCCCTTGAGGTTTGTTTTTTTTGAAGGCTGATATTATCGAAGACTTTAAATTATTTGGGGGATGATTTTATCGAAGCCTTTTTTTTATTTGCGTTGTCGAGGGTAGCCTTATTTAACCGGTTTTTCAAAGTATTTGAAGGCCTTTTGTTTATAGCGGAAGTCGAACGACTTTGAGCCATGTTATTTTGGCCGTAGCCTTTAATATGGCCGTAGCCTTCGGGTGTGTCACTTAGTCTTGTTTCCTGATAAACATTTTGAACTTGTTCGAAATGTTAGTCCCCTAGTATGGTGGCCTTGCCCTATGTATCAAGGGGTGCCTCTTTGAGGTCTTATGATTTTGAAATTAGATAGCTCGAGTGCACAGTCCCCGAGTGTTCGAGGTATGCTTGTATTTGGCCCTTGAGCCATTTTTCACAAGTGTTAGTTTTGCACAATAGATCAGAATCATAAGTACATGACTCATATAGTAGAAAATTTACTTTGAAACATGAGATGTTCGGGAAAAGAGAATGCTTCTTTGAATAATTTATGCATGCGTACATGTTTTGTTGTCAGGACTCGGCTAATCTATATGGGCACGGTTCATTCGACCGTTTGACCCATTACAAAATTCTTCCTATCGAGACCCAATAATACTAGGTACATTTCTCGAATACATAACGTCCTAGGGTGATGCCCCCTATTATTCGAGGTTGATTGTAAAGAAGCCTTGGATACTATTGACTTATCCTCAGGTAGCACATATTTGTTTCCTCGTTAAAAACCTCGCCGGAAAAACCCATTTGGGATAAAAACCGGTCTAAGGGAAAAAGAGTGCAACACGTACTTTAAAACCTGAGGTCTCGATTTCTTGGATCGAACTCCTGCAATGAGTTAGTTTCGAATATTTATGTAAATGAAAGAAAAAAAGAAAGTCATACCTTAGCAATAGTACCGCTTAAGGAGTGATATGTTCCAGTTGTTCGACAATGGTTCGCCGTTCATTGTTCCGAGTTTGTAAGACCCTTTTTCCGACAATGTCTCTGGTAGGGTCCTTCCCAATTAAGACCGATTTTCCTTCATTAGGGTCTCGAATGTTGATGGTGACTTTTCTTAGGACCAAGTCCCTGATTTTGAAATGTCGAAGGTTAGTTCTTCTGTTGTAGTATCTCATAATCCGTTGCTTTTGTGCTGCCATTCGAATGAGTACAGCTTCTCGTCTTTCATCTAACAGCTCGAGGCTGGTACTCACAGTTTCGTGGTTTGATTCTTCTATTGCATATCAAAATCTGGCACTGGGCTCTCCGACTTCGACCGGTATCAAGGCCTTGGAGCCATATACTAAGGAAAATGGAGTTGCTCCGGTACTGGACTTCGATGTTGTCTGATTTGCCTATAGAACCTCGGGCAATTTCTCTCTCCACTTCCCTTTGGCTTCATTTAGCCTTTTCTTCAAATTTTGGATGATAGTCTTGTTCGTTGATTCGGCTTGTCCGTTCTCACTAGGATGATATGGTATTGATAGTATCATCTTTATTTTGTGATCTTTGAGGAATTTCGTTACTTTGATGCCGATGAACTATTTTCCATTATCACATACTATTTCCGCGGGTATCCCGAGTAGGCATGCGACACTTCTTTTTCCCTAACTTTTTCGAAGGCCTGTGCTTCAACCCATTTAGAGAAATAGTCAGCCATAAATAATATTAACTTAGCTTTACCTATGGCCGATGGCAGAGGGCCGACAATGTCCATTCCCCACTTCATGAATGGCCATGGGGACAAGACCGAGTGAAGTTGCTCGCCGGGCTGGTGTATCATCGGTGCAAACCTTTGACATTTATCGCACCTTCGAACGAACTCCTTAGAGTCTTTTTCCATGCTATCCCAATAATATCCTGCTCTGATGACCTTTCGAACTAGTGACTCGGTGCCAAAGTGGTTCCCACAAGTGCCTTCGTGGGTTCTCGTAGAACATAGTCACCATCTCTCGGTCCCAAGAATACCGCCAGTGGACCATCGAATGTTCTCATGTACAATGTTCCATCCTCGTCTAATGTGAATCGAGTGGCTTTGGTCCGTAAGGCCCTCGACTCTTTTTATCCGACGGGAGTTTCCCATTCTTCAAATATTCAATATATTTGTTTCTCCAGTCCTAAGTCAGACTCGTGGAGTTTATTTCAGCATGTCCTTCCTCGATCACAGAACTCGAGAGTTGGACGATATCCCCGAGCTAATATCATCCTCTTCGACCGATGACCCTAAATTGGCGACTGCATCGGCCTCGCTTTTTTGTTCTCGAGGGATGTGTTGTAGGGTCCATTCTTTAAAACGGTGCAAGATTACCTGCAATTTGTCTAAGTACCTTTGCATCCTATCCTCTCGAACTTCGAAGGTTCCATTTACCTGGTTTACCACCAGTGGGGAGTCACACTTAGCTTCGATTACTTCTTCCCCCAAGCTTTTAGCTAGCTAGAGACCTCCATTTATGGCCTCATACTCGGCCTCGTTGTTAGTTGATCACACTCAACTATGTCTTATAGAAAGACTTAACGGGCGCTGCAAATATAATCTGGGGTATTACACCC
>ML382208.1:8830-32764 GCA_005239525.1 Nicotiana knightiana
CATTTTTAGCATCGATGTTTAACGAATACCTAAAGTTTTAAAAAGTTAAAAATTTAACCATCTCTTGTAACTTAAGATTGTTTAGGTCCAAGAGACAGTCTGAAGTTTGAATTATACTCTCTCCGTTTCAATTTATGTGAACATATTTGACTGGGCACGGAATTTAAGAAAAAATAAAGATTTTTGGAATTTGTGGTCCTAAACAAGTCAAAAAGGGGCCAAGAATATTTGTGTGGTTATAAAAGCTTGTCATTAAAAGTAAAATTATAAGTTTAAACTAAATTGTTTCCAAATTTAGAAAGGGATCATTTTTTTTAGAACGGATCAAAAAAAAAAAAAATTCACATAAAACTGAAACGGAGAAAGTAACAATTTAACTTCAAACTTTTTAAGTATAAAGCTATGCTAGAAAGTAACTTCAGACCCAAAGGTCTAAAGTTTTGGTTTAATTTTAGAGCTTCAAATTATCTGACGTATTAGCCTTTGGCAGAGCCTAACTTCAAAGTTTTCATGCTAAATTTTGAATATTTTTGTCCAATAAGTACTCTCTATACCTAGTATTACTAAGTGGATACACTTTAAATAGTATTTAGAACCAAATATATTTTAGACAATATATTACAAGGGGCATCTTACATAAATATCCAAATTAAGTTCCAATTTACCGACCTCTAGTCATTACTCATCTTCTCTCTAAGAATCACACGCAAAATTTTTCTTTCATATTTTTAAGCGTGATCAACAATATTAGATGCAAGACAGAAAGAAATTTTCATGGATAAGGTAGCAAAAAAGGTGATAAAATACAAAAAATATATTTATAAGATTCTAAAAATCTACGCAAAAGAGGACCTTTTTCAATGGGTATGGTTGAAATTCATTGAAAACATATAAATGAGTCAATATACAAATTTTGAGGAATATTGGATGTGCTTTGCATTGATTTGGTATCGTAGTTAAAATCGAGTTCAAAATTTTTTTATGCGACACATGTACCACACACATGTTATACATGTGATACACATTTGATACAAACATGATACATATGTGATACACAAATGATACATAGTGTGATCCACATATCATTTTATTTTCATGTTTATCTTCCACTTCGAATTTTCAATTCAAACCACCTCGAAACTCCGCCAAATCATCCTAAAACTGAGATTCAAACTCCTTAAGATGTACCCAATTTATTCTAATAACACTCACTCAAAAGAAAGCAAAAACTTGACCTTGTTTTGACTGCAAATAGCTAATTGGTTAATATTGATAATATTTGTAGTATTAATAATATTTAATGAATTGACCAATTTTTATAATAAGTTATTTATAAATGGATATAGCTTGTAGTTTCCTTATAAGACGGCTCCCTGATGCCAATCAGTGCCGCCTCTAGGTAAAGCTACTAAAGCAATTGCTTTAGGTCCTCTAGAATTGAAGGGCCCCAAAATTTTTAAATTATATATTATTATATATTATAGAATTATTAATAAAATATACTAGATTTTTTACTTCTTTTTTAGATTGTGATAGAGGTTATTCATATAAATAACTCGAGTATTTATTATAAATACGTAATATATGAAGTAAACAATTTGATGGTGACTGCGATAATTGAAGAACGAAATCTATTGTATAATTGGAATAACCTTTTGTAACTTCATAATAGACTTGAACTATTTTAAATGTATGAAATATGGTACAAAATTGTGATTATTCAATTATGAAAATTTATAAAAATATTATCTAAACCACCATGTATATTTCTTATAAAAATATTATCTAAACCTTTGTAAGTAATGTTACCAAATATTTGTAATGCTGAGAGCAGTAGATGGATAGAATGAATTATCAAAACACATACAAAATGATCGGTATATTATCATTACAAAAAAATTATTTTATTAAATAAATTTAAGACTTCTTATTGAAATTTGACTTTAGATCACCAATATCATTGAGTCGCCCCGGTGTCAATTCTACAATAGAATGAGATGATAAAAACTTTAAAAAAAAAAGTAAAATAAGATTTATTTTAAGAAAGTAAATAAATTTGTTTTAAAAGATTAATATGTTGGCGTCGTTTGTAGTGATTTATTTTCTTTTAAAAAAAATTCGTCTTGGGGAAAAAAAAGAAAGGATCTTATTGGCGATAAAAGTACACACAATTTTGTAAAAGCCACCTAGTTGAACTACTATAAATGAATTCCCTTAAGTTTATTTATAAGTTATAGATTTGTATGATTTTCCAAAGCTTAATATATAGTAATTAATGCCATTAATTGATGAAAATACTTGTTGATTTCTGCAGAAAGAAGATTAATTGAGATAGACAATGATTCAGAAGCTAGGAAACAATCAGATGATACAGTGAGAATAGACCCTTTGGACAATTTCAATAAATACAGAGGAGGTTTTGACATTACAAATAAACACTATTGGGGTGTGAGTAATTTGCATCTCTTAATTCCTATTGTAATATAATTTAATATTGCTCCGACTTCTTAAAAATGCCACCAAGTGCGTGTTTGGTCTTCCAAAAATGTTGTTGAGGATCTGACACGGGTACAACAATACAATATTTTTGGAGAGTCCGAAGAACAAATAAATAATCCCTCTGTACAAATTGAGTGTTTATATTGTTGTTCTTTTATACACCAATCTAATATAATTGCTTGTTTTCTTTTTTCCTTTTTAACTTTAATTTTACCATTTATTTGTCCAATTTTTAAGCATACATTTAAAAATATGCAAATTATGAGCAAGTTATTGTAACTATGCTTCACATATGACTCAAAATAATTTGAAGCACTAAATTTTAAGTTGTTGTGCAGTCCAGCATCTTTACAGGTATATATGGCTACGCAATTGCAGTAATGTGGCTCTTCTGTGGCTTAGGATATGGACTATATCTTCTAGCCTCTACCTGCTGCTGTAAAAGGAAGAACATGAAGCTTAAGAAGATATCAACTTTTCAGTATCAACACTATTATCTCCGGCTTATTTTCTCAGCTGTTTTCTTGACAATTTTAGCAATGTAAGTCTCACTTGCATTCTCACTTATCTAGTTTTATAACTTGACTGTGATAGCCCTCGCGATATCTTATTGGAGCTCTGTAAATAGTGGCCAGTTTCCCGTTGAGTGAGCCTTTTCCCAGTGCGCGGAGTGTGTTACTGCTTTATCATTGGGTCAATAATGCAAATCCCTCTTTTTGTGCTACTCCTAGGGCGGGAAAAAGATAAGAAAACGCAAAGAGTTCTCTTGCTTTCCCAACCTGTTGTTTCTAAAGACTGCCCTCTCTCGGCTGGATCTTGGTCCAGCCGGTTTTTAGGTCTGCATATAATGCATCCTCCAATGAAGTGGTTTCATTCATTTGGAAGGTTAGAAAAACTGAGGAGATAATTTCACTACAATTGCAGAACTGCTACAGGTCTGGTTCTTGGAGGGAATGCGAAACTACGTTCAAGAACAGATACAGTTGTGAACATTATCATCGACACAGCAGATGAGGCATCAGAGACTATATATACTACTACTGGAGCCTTGAGAGATATGAATACTGACTTAGAAGATACTGATATAGGTGATGAGGCTGCTAATTTCCTCATTCCCATTTCACAAAGTCTTGACAGACAGGCTGCTGATATTCATCGGGGAGCCACGAAAAATAGGCGTTTAGTCAAGAAAGGCATTGAGATACTGTAAGTTTTTCCGCATATGCACGAGTCAAAAGCAATAAATTAAGCATATAGGTACAATACAATGTCAAGGCAATTGAAATAAGTATACATTGTGATTTGGTGTGCTAATGAAAGCAGTCCTATAGAAGGCCATACACTTAAATTAAACAGATGAAATACATGCACCATTAATGAGCCAACAAGTTTGTTAAGAAGAAACAAAGAGACTGACATACATACTACTATTTGTTGGCAGGTACATAGTAACTACACTCACTATTTCACTCAACTTGGCTGCTGCAATTTCTCTAACAGGTGAGTCTACTAAGTCCAACTTGAATTTTCTCCCCATTCCATTTTATTTTAAAAGAATCTAAAAATCAGATCTTAAATGGAAGTTCAAAGAACCCTCCTTGTTTGGGAGCTAGAGAAAGTAAAGAAAGTTTCATAATTTTCCCTTTCTCTTGTTTAGTTTGCACATAAGAAGAGAAATATACTAATATCCGAAAATATAGTAAGTTTCTAGTAGGGCTATTATCACATATTTAATTCTGACTAAAGCTGAAATCTTTTTTCATTGCAGTATTTGGAATCCTCAAATTTAGAAGAAACTTTCACCTGTAAGTATACAGTGGCGGACGCACGTGGTGGCAAGTGGGTTCAACTGAACTCGTTTCACCAAAAAATAATACTATGTATATGTATAAATTACGATGCATAAATTTTGTATAAATATTTTGTTTGAACCCACTTGACAACTACTATTTTACGTCTAAAGTTTTGTACTTCTATGATTGAATCCGCTTGCATAAAATCCTGGGTCCACTATTTTAGTATATCATGTCAATGGTGCAAATTTTAGCCTCCTAACACTTCCAACTTCTTGGCCATGTTCCAATAGTTGCAAAATTCTGAAACAATATATTCTGATATATGCAGGCTAATTGCAGTATGTTGGATCTTTACAAGTCTCTGCTGGTTATTTTTCGGGATTTATTTCTTCTTAGACAAGTACGAAAACGATTTCCAATGACTTACTCAAGTTTTCTGTTTCATCTGAAAATTGTATGGCTTTGGCGTACTCATGATCAAATTACATCGGTTTATTGCAGCTTTGCTGGAGATACATGCACAGCTCTAGAAAGTTTCCAGATAAATCCCTACAATAATAGCTTGAGTTCAATCCTCCCCTGTGATGAATTGCTCTCAGCACAATCAATCCTATATGCTGCCAGTGAAGGGATTCATCGAGTAGTGAACAAGGTAAACTTGAATTTTATTCAGTTCTTTAATCAACTTGAGGTTAAATGTATTTGAAACAGCATGCCAAAACTGCAATCAGGCTGTAACTCAAGCAACTAGAATAAGTTAAAATCCAGATGAAAAAAGAAAAATTTACCCAAGTCAATGTTCTTCCACCTTACTTTGAGTAGCTTTTAATTCAGTTTTGTGACTCATTGGAAGATTTTGAGCAATAAAGTATTTTATTTATTAGTCTTGAAAACTTGGAAATTTGCAGGTAAATCGAGAGCTATCAACAAATTATGGAAATGTTGCACAGATATGCAATCCGTTCTCCGGTCCACCAGACTATAACTACGAGCCTGATCAGAACTGTCCATCAAGCGCAATCAGGATAGGAGAGCTCCCTGGGGTATAGCTCAAACGCCTATGATTTACATTTTTCTTTTCACATAGTCCGTGTTAGTAATAACTTTTTCGTTACCTTTAATTTGGTGGAATTATCTCTTCTTTTATGAAGATAATCAAGATGTTGACTTGCACTGATCCAAGCTGCAAGGGAGGAGTCATGATCCCATATAGGATCTTTAACAACATTGAGTCATATTTAACAGCTCTCAAAAAGATACTGGATGTGTACCCTGGAATTGAAAGCCTAGCAGAATGTAACACAGTGTACAGTTCATTTTCAGATATCCTTGACAAACATTGCAAACCATTAAAGAAAAACGTGCATATGACATGGGCAGGACTTGTTATGTTGTCAGTAGTAATGGTCGTGTTGGTCCTCGTTTGGACATTCGAGGCACGCCATGAAAATGATCATCACAACTTGGTTAGTTCTATCAAGCCTCATTCTTCTACAGCAGTAGATATGCTAGAATTAGGCACGGTTAAACAAGCCAAGACTGACTCCAAAATCAAAGTTCAGTCAGGGAAATAGCAGCTGATTAGGCACAGTATTAGTTTACAGTATTGTACAGATTGAAAAGATTGTAGGGTTTTAGAAGAGTACAGAAGATTAAAGGGATCTCTCTGTATGGGAAAACATTACCAACAAACTGGGAATTGTTTTAAGAAAGTTAAAACAAGCCAGCTACGGGGACAAACCCCGCAATGGCATGTATGAAATTCAAAGAAGAAAGAAATGTATCTATTTATTCAATCTTTTTCAAGAACTAGATGTTCAAGGATTGTCAATTGTAGTAAAGCATTTTGGTTACTGAATGTTTATACCTTCACTCTTTACTTTTGTACATACATAAAGCCTCAATATTTAACTCCTTTAGCATTGCAACCGAATTCTATTTGATAATACCAATAGTCGTGCATAAATTTCATAAAACATAGATCTGAATCTTGATAAAATACTCCATACAAAAAAAAAAGGATAAATTTCGAGGGTTCACCAAACTATATAGAGACCAGGTTCTCTATTAGTTTTAACAGATTACACACACACAACATAATGTAAATAACACCGAGAGCTTTTACTTGGAAAATTCCCAGCTCAATGGGATTAAAAACCACAACCTACACTTGTAAGATTTCAACTTCACTACTGAGCAACTTTCAGATTACAACCTATGTAACCTATGAATTAGCTACTTAATCCCTCACTAACTTGTAACGCACCTATTACAAGCCACTTTGTAATACCCCTATTTTACAAAGACTTCACAACATGACTAACTCTAGCCAAGACACAAACACTGAAGTTTATGATTTACAATAGTTTCCTAATCAATGCTTCTAGACAAGCTAAGTAGTAGTTACAATTAAAGAACTATTACAAAGTCACAACTCTACTAAGGACATACAAATACTTGATATAGGAACTGGTCCGTAGCAGCGTCGTACTTTGTTCTTTATGAACTGGAGAATCATTTTTCTTGATAATCAATCACTGTGAGTGCTTGAGTAAATTCTCTGGTGTTTATGTTTTGTTATTGGTTTAATGTTAATATAACATTGATGACATCACTTGAATGATGTAAGCAACTTATGATACAAGGTCCTTCCCAATGGAAGTGACTAATGCACTGTGCTGTACTGTTTGCGTGTGCAGTGCAGTCAATCACTTTCCAGCTGTGGTGAGTTGATTTGGTACAATCACTAGGGGAACCTAAGACCATCTGTTCCCTGTGTTGATTCTTTAACTTCTGAAGTTCTGACAACCATCTCCAGCTTGAGTCAGGTTGTTTTCATGCGCTTGGGAATGTGTACCAAAAGCGAATCAGGTTCCTTATCTGGTTCTTGACATTAAGTTTGTTAGATCATCAAAACATAAAACAAAGGTATTTATAACCTATCAATTTCCCCATTTTTGATGATGACAAACTTATAATTGAAAATACTACAAAGAACCACAAAAACCAGATAGTGCACCAGGTACCTCAGTGAGTTCCCTATGAATATGTATTTCCCACTTAATCAATGCACGTCATTATTCAATTATGCAAAATCTTCTCCCTTTTGGCATCATAAAAAGCACAAACCAAGTAAAAAACATAAAGAAGTCTAGCATAGTTAACTCATACCACTTGTATGCACACAACATGATAGAAAACAAAGTCAAAAGAGCAATAGCATAAACAATAAAAGGGAAAGACTTGCATTAACCAAATTCGGATTGTTACAGGCGGGAGCAGAATCATGGTTACCATCCACAATTCCAAAAAAAGAACAAAAACAAGTACCAGAAACAAAACATCATCAAAATAGACTTAAAAGATAGACACTGGAAACTGGACACTTAGGGGACATTTCTTAAGGGGAACTGGAGGAAGAGGGCTTTGAGGAGGTGGCAAGGGTTTTGAGGACAAGATCCATCCAAGCATTTGCGGACATTTGCTCATTGAGCAGTTTCTCCTTCAGGTCCTCAACCTGTTTCCTGAGCTCAGCATTTTCCTTTGTCAGCGGGGCAACCTCTGAGTTGGGAGAACTGCTAGAACCTGGTGCCCCTTGTATCTGACTGAGCTGAGTCTCCAAAATGGCGTTCCTAGACTTCAACTTCCTTATCTCCTATGTGGCACTATTCTGGGCATTAATCAGTTGAGAGATAGTAGAGGTGCTTCCAACTCCTCCGACCTTGTCAATGCATTCATACTACTCCTCAAGGGTGGTCTTGGAGAAGGCCTGCTTCTTGGTCCCCGCTTTGTCCTGTCCTAGAGGTATCTTAAAGAACTTGAAAACCTTTATGAGGAGGAACCCATAAGGTAACCCATGGTTACCATCCTTAAAATATGCCACCTTTTGCATGTGCTCAATCATGATTCCAGGCAGATTGATGGTGGTAAAATGATCCAGGGCTTCCATAAGGACTAGGTCAGCTTTGGATGTGATAGATCTCCTCTCTACACGTGGAAGCAACACCTTGTTAACCATCTAAAAAATAAACTGATAAACTGGAAGGAGTGCCTTTTTATGCGCCCATTCCCCCTGCTGAATTGCCCTTTCCTTGAAAATGGTATTTTTGAAATTTGATGCAGAGGCACCCTGAACAGATGATAATCCTTCAGCAGGAACTTCCAGAATTTTTCCCAACACAGCAGAGTTCATCACTATGTCCACTCCATTTACCAATGCATAAATATGATCATCTTCAACTGCGAAGAGGTCTGCATAAAAGCTCCGCACCTACTCCTCATATACCTTTGGTACATCAACTGTGAACAAATGTTTCCAGTGCTGGAACTCACAGATTTCTAACAGCTGCCTCATCCCAACAAGCTCCATAATCTCAAGGGAAAACGTGCGACCCCACAACAATTTCTGATACCTCAACTTCTCCTTCAGAACTCAGACACTCACCAACTTTTTCTTTCTTGGAGGAACCGGGTTCCTCATCATCATCCAACTTCCTTTTCACTGACTTGCATATGGCCTTTCCCTTCTCCACTGACTTGTCATGCACATATTCACCATATTTTTCCACTTCTTCATCATCAAACTTGTCGCCACTCTCTTTCACTGTCTTATCAACCCCAATGGCAGGCTATTTCTCTCAAAATGGTCTTTGCTCAGGGCTTTGGTGAAGATGTCTGCAATTTGATCATCAGTGCTACAAAACTTCATACAAATGAGCCCTTTTTCAACATTGTCCCTGAGGAAGTGATGACGTACATCGATTTTCTTGGTCCTCTTGCGTTGGACTGGATTATTGGCCATGTTGAGTGCACTTGTATTGTCACACAAGAGAGATACAAAATCAGTGTACACCCCAAAGTCTTCCAATTGCTGCTTGATCCAAAGCAATTGAGCACAGCAAGAAGCGACTGCTACATATTCTGCTTCAGTTGTTGAGATTGCCACCGATTTTTGCTTCCTTATTCCCCATGAGATAAGACAGGAACCCAAGAAATGTGCCATTCCAGACGTGTTTTTCCTATCCACCAGATAACCTTCATAATCAGCATCATCATACCCAATGAGATCAAAATTATCACCTGAAGGATAGTAGAGAACCAAGTCGTGTGTTCCTTTAAGATATCTCAAAATTCTTTTAGCAGCCTTCAGATGAGATTCTTTTGGATTTGACTGGAACTTTGCACAGAGACCCACGTTGAACACAATGTCTGGTCTGCTTGCAGCGAGATATAGGAGTGATCCAATGATGCCTCTATACATGGTTTGATTTACAGGAGAACCGGGTTTATCCATGTCCAGACGTGTAGCTGTGGCAATGGGAGTGTCGATAACTTTTGATGCTTTTATGTCAAATCTTTTCAGCAGCTCCTTGATGTACTTCTGCTAGCTTATCAATGTTCCCTTTGTGGATAGCTTCACTTGAAGTCCTAAGAAGAAGTTCAATTTTCCCATCATGCTCATCTCAAACTCACTCCCTATGAGTTTTGCAAACTCTTCACAAAGAGAGTTAACTGTGGCTCCGAAAATGATATCATCAACATATACTTGAACGATGAGCAGGATCCTCCCTAGTTTCTTCAGAAAAAGAGTGTTGTCAATTTTTCCTCTTGTAAAACCATTTTATAAAAGAAACTTTGATAACCTTTTATACCAAGCTCGGGGAGCCTTCTTTAACCCATACAATGCCTTGTCCAGCTTGAACACATGCTCAGGATGCTCGTGACACTCAAATCCATGAGGCTGCTTGACATAAATTTCTTCTTTGAGGAAGCCATTCAGAAATGCACTTTTGACATCCATTTGGAACAGTGTGAATTCCATATGAGATGCAAAGGCAACAGGAGTTCTAATAGCCTCCATTCAAGCAACTGGAGCAAATGTCTCAGCATAATCAATTCCTTCTTCTTGATTGTAGCCTTGAACTACAAGCCCTGCCTTGTTTCTTGTTGTATTCCCAAACTCATCAAGTTTGTTCCTGAATACCCGCTTGGTCCCTATGATGGTGCGATCTGCAGGTCTAGGAACCAGGTGTCATACCTTGTTTCTCTCAAATTGATGCAGCTCCTCCTGCATGACTGTGATCCAGTCTGCATCTTTCAGTGCTTCCTTGATATTTTTGGGTTCTATTTGGGAAAGAAAGGCTGAAAAGGCAAGTGAATTTCTGGCTTTTGATCTGGTTTGAACTCCTGAATTAAGAGGGGTGATTATATTGTCAAGAGGATGTGAGCTTTTGTGCTTCCAATTTTGGTACTTGAATCTCATTTGTAGAGGAACCAGGTATGTTTGAATGAGTTTCTTGGCCGCTTCTTTCTTCAGCAAGTGGAGTAACTTGGACTGCATCAACAACTCTATTTTCAGCTTCAGTTGTTGCGATCGTGGGACCAGGTTCCTCTCTAATGGATGGAGAAGTAGTTGTATTGTCTTCACTGGATTCCTTGACATCACTCATCATGTATGCCTTCCCATTTTCCATGTCAATAACTTCACCTAGAACCAATAAGGGTTCTCCATCTTGATCAGCATTCCTGTCCTTCTCATAAGAGAGGTGAGACTCATCAAAGATAACATGTACACTCTCCTCAACACACTGGGTCTTTTGTTTTACAATTTTATAAGCTTTACTTTGAGGCGAGTAACCCAGGAAGATTCCTTCATCACTTTTGGCATCAAATATTCCAAGCCGATCCTTGCCATTGTTGAGAACATAACATTTGCAGCCAAATATCCTCAAATGAGTCAGCTTAGGCTTCCTTCCATTCAGCAACTCATAAGGTGTTTTGTTTAGAAGGGACCTGATCATGCACCTGTTCACCAAATAGAAAGCAGTACTGACAACTTCTACCCAGAAATTTTTTGCAATCCCACTATCAATTAACATTGTCCGCGCCATATCTTCAAGAGTCCTGTTTTTCCTTTCCATGACTCCATTTTGCTGTGGTGTTCTCGGAGCAGACAAGTTGTGAATAATGCTATTTTTAATACAGAATTCATCGAATCTAGCACTATCAAAACTCTGTCCCATGATCTGATGTGAAGCAAGCCATGTTTGTTCCCATCTTCACTTGGATCTTCTTGACAAAGGCCACAAATACTTGAAAAGTCTCATCCTTGGTTATGAGGAACGAAGTCCAAGTGAACCTGGAGTAGTCATCCACTATCACAAAGATATATCTTTTTCCTCCTCTGCTTGACACCCTCATTGGTCCACATAGATCCATATGAAGAAGATCAAGTAGCCTTGAGGCGCCGACTTCTTTTTTGGGCTTGAATGAAGATCATACATGCTTTCCTTTTGCACAAGCATCGCACACTTTGTGTTCCTTGAAGCTCGACTTGGGCAGACCACGAACCAGGTTTTTCTGGACCAATTTGTTCAGTATTGAAAAGCTTTCATGCCCCAGCGTTCTATGCCATAGTTCAAAATCGTCATCAACTCTCAAACATCTTAGATCACCACTTTGCAGGAACTCAAAATCAATAACATAAATATTCTTGTATCTTTTGGCCACAAACACCACCTCACCAGTCACAAGATTTGTGACTGTGCATATCTTGGACAAGAATTCCACTTTATTTCCCTTGTCACATACCTGAGAAACACTCAAGAGACTGCACTTCAGGCTATTGACATAGTACATGTTCTCAACTGAGTGGGTGAGTGACTTCCCAATCCTTCCAACTCCTAGAATGTATCCATTTTTGCCATTTTCAAAGGATACACTGATAACTAGGGATTTTAACCTACTATTTACTCTCTTTTGATTGGGTTTTGGGTCAAAAATGCGTTAAGGTAGTCCCGAAAACTAACTCAAGGTGCTTACTTGCAGGTGTTGGTTAAAATGAGGCAAAGAAGCCAAAATAAACTCATAAAGGAGCCAAACTTGCACAAGTCCTAAACTTTACTGGAGCGATGTCAGCGCCATTATTATGCTACAATGCAAGTTCCTCCGCTGAGGAGAATTACAAAGTGCTGCCGCGAACTTGAGGTTCAGAGAGATGAGATTGGACTTAGTTTGGATCGCTGACCACGTCACAAAAGCGCGGCCGTGAAACCATTGGCGCGGTCGCGGAGGAAATTTTGCTGAGAGCGGGAAGTTGAGAATCAGAGAACTAACAAATTGGGCCAAGCATAAAATGCGGTCAGCGTCCATTTTACGCGGCCGAAAAGCCACCTAAATGCTGAGGCGGTAAGAAGTCTGCTGGAGCGAAATCAATGTTCAGAGAGTCTGTAACTGAGCCAAAATGAAGGAACGCGGTCCGCGAATTTTACGCGGCCGCGAATAAAGATCACGCGGACGTGGTATCTTTTACGTTGTCCGCGAAATCCGGCCCAGGCCAAGTCCAAATCTGAAGAAACGCGGTCTACGCTCGTTATTGCGTGGCCGTGAAAGTCCATTCACTGAGGCGCCTATTATTTCGATGCTAACAGAACCTCTACAAGGGCATTTTTGTCCAGTAATTTTAGTTGTGTATAAATAGATCTTTTTCACATTTTTAGGTGATCTTTTGTATTAGGAGCTTATATCTTTAGATTTTATTCTTGTAATTAACATTTATGGCTTATATCTCATCTCCATCTTTGATTTCTTCCTCAATTATGAGTAGCTAGACCCATTAGCTAGGGCTGTGACCCAACCCTAGTATGGGTATTTAATGGATCTTCAATTTTAGGGCTTATTTGTATATGGGTTAGTGAATATTTAGCTTGTTTCATGCTTTATCTGTTGAATTGGTGGTTGCAAACACTGATTTGTGCCTTTTTGACTAGGGTTCTTCTTGAGAAAAGGGCTCAAGTCTAGGTAAAATAGGCAAACAAGGAATTGGGGTGAATTCAAGAGATTGATAGCCCCAATTAAAGGGTTAAACCTAGAGATAGTAATACCCGACTTGAGCCAATTTCGCTTGCACTGTTTGAACACCCAATTAGGCTTGAGAAAGCCAATTCGGGCAAAGTCACTCAAACTACAGAGATATATAGAGTGAGTAATTGAGTGTGAGGTTATATCACGACCCCAGATACAACAAGTCTGTCCTAAATTCTAGATCCCATTAGATACTCGCCTAGGTGTAAGTCACTTCCCTAGTGCTTTTTACCAATTGAGAAAACCCTTACAAAAATATTGCACTTAGTTTATTTTCAGCAATCAATAGTAGTAAATTAGAATAGAATCAAAATCCACTCATGATCAGAAGTGTAGTTAAAGACAATGCACATAGCTAGACTGGATAGGAACCCAATTCCCAACCAATTATAACTCCCTATGGATATCGATCCTGACCTTTCAGGTAAAAGCTACATCGACCCCTCCTCGCCATTATATAGTGGTACAGGGTTGGAGTCGATCATACACTCCCTCTTTGCAGGGCTTTCAGTGAAAGGAAATCGATAGTACTTCCAGTCATGTGCTTTGAGCAACCTCTGTCCATGTACCATTGTTGGCTGCTCCCATTCACTGCTCCCTACACGAGGAAATCAAGGGTTATATTTAGGAACCCAAACAAGTTTGAGTCCCTTGCAATGAGGAAAGGGATGAATGACTGCTCTTTTAGTCCAAGCAGGCAGTATGTTTTTTTATGTGAAGGACCAGGTCCTCTAACAGTAGTTACTCTCTCAGCAAAGACTTTATTTTTCTAATGAGGCTGAACCCTGGCCTTGCAATTTTCCTTGAGGTGCCCATTGTTACCACAGTGGGTACACAGCCAATTGTCGGGTAATGTAACATACTTTCTATGAGGGTTTTAGGGAGTCTTCTCCCTTTGAAACCCAATTCCCTACCTGTTCCCCCCATTGTTAACATACATGGCAGTAATAGCATCAGAGGACTAGGTCCACTTAAGAGATTTTTCAAGATCACTCTTCCTAGTTCTTCCCGAAGTTGTTTGTTTTTCTCAAGCTCAGCACACATACTTGTCTTCACTAAATTTAACTCATTTTCAAGCTTAATGTGTGCCTCACTCGCAACTTCCTTTCCCTTTTCAGAGTTTCCAGGCCTACTCTCCATTTTAAGTTTCCTCAGTTGTTTCCTTCAAGTCTACTACCACCATTACTAGGTCATCTCTCTCTCTTGCTCAATGTTAGCAAATCTCTCAGTTAAGGCTTCTTTTTCTTTACTTACACACCCAATGGTTTCCTTTAAGTCTACCACAAAAATCATTATATCATCTCTTTCATGTTCTATATTTGCAATTTTCTCATCTAATGCATCCTTTTCATTTTTCACGTTCTCTATTGTTTCCTTCAAATCAACTACAACGACTACTAGGTCATCTCTAATTTTTTCATCTTCTCCTAGTTCCATAGTTAAAGCATCTTTATCATTTATAAGACTATGGTAAGCATCAATTAACATATTTGCTAAAGACACGAGCTTTTTGGGAGAGTAAGATTTCAGATTTCTCTAAACATCCAAAAAATTTACCTCATCATCATCATCATCAGATTGGGCCATCAAAGAAAAATTGAGTCATACTCAGTAGCTTCACTTTTCACTGCCATCATTGAACTATCAACATGATCATTTTCCTCTTCAGACTCGCTGGAGGAGTCTCCTCATGCAGCAAGATCTTGCTTCACAACATTGTCAGCGACATTCTTTCTCTTGAAACATTTATCAGGAACCGGGTTCCTCTTAGATGATTTGTCTGATTTGTGCTTGAATTAATCTTGCTTTAGGAGAGAACAGTCCTTGATGAAGTGTCCTGGATTTCCAAATTTATGACAAAGGTCATAATTTTTGGCTTGCTAGAACTGCCCCTTTTTGGAATACCTCCATTCCCTCGAACCATTTTCTGAAATCTTCTTGTCAGGTATGCCATATTACCGTCTTCACCACTTGAATCATTGTTGTCTGTCTTAAGGACCGGGTTTTTGTCTCTTTTGGGCTCTCTTCTTTCACTGCCCTTTTTCTTCTTCATCTCAAGTTTCCAACAATCTCATCTATGATCAGTGTTTGCAAATCCTTCGCCTCAGTGATGGCATTTACTTTGCTTTACCAAGAACTCGGGAGTACACTAAGGATTTTTGTGATGAGCTTGTTTCTAGGAATGATTTCACCAAGAGAGTGAAGCTCATTTATGATGGAGGTGAATCGAATTTGCATATCTTGGATGGATTCATCATCCTTCATCCTGAAGAGCTCATATTCAGTGGTGAGCATGTTGATTTCTGATTGCTTCACATGTGTTGTTCCCTCGTGATCTGTCTGCAAAACTTCCCAGATTTCTTTTGCTGATTGACATGCCGATATCCTGTAGTATTCATCAGGACCTATTCCACACACACGATTTCTTTGCACGAAAATTCTTCTGTATGGCCTTTTGATCAGCATCATTAAATTCCTTCCTCATCTTGGGAATGGCTACAACTGGATATCCAAGATTATTGGTAGGGACAAAGGGTCCGTCCTAAATGACATCCCATAGCTCAGAATCTTCATCCACGATGTAGTCGTGCATCCTAGTCTTCCACCACCCATACTACTGACCATTGAAACTAGGTGGCTTTTAAGTAGACTGTCCTTCTTCAAAGTTTGGTGGAGCATCCATGAGGATCCTTTCTAGGTGTTATCCTAATAGAAAGAACCCTTTCTGATACCAATTGATAAAATTCGAGGGTCCACAAACTATATAGAGACCAGGTTCTCTATTAGTTTCCGCTGATTACACACATACAACAGAATGTAAATAACACTGAGAGCTTTTATGTGGAAAATTTCCATCTCAACGGGATTAAAAAACACGACCTACACTTGTAGGATTTCAACTTCACTATTGAGCAATTTTCAGATTACAACCTATGTAACCTAGGAATTAACTACTTAATCCTTACTAACTTGTAACACACCTATTACAGCCACTTTGTAATACCCCTATTCCAAAGACTTCACAACATGACTAACTCTAGCCAAGACGCAAACAATGAAGTTTATGATTTACAATAGTTTCCTAATCAATGCTTCTAGACAAGATAAGTAGGAATTACAATTGAAGAACTATTACAAAATCACAACTCTACTAAGGACATACAAAGACTTGATATGGAAACTGATCCGTAGCAGTGTCGTACTTTGTTCTTGATGCACTGGAGAATCGTTTTTCTTGATAATCTATCACTTGGAGTTCTTAAGGAAATTCTCTGGTGTTTAAGTGATGTTTTATTATTGGTTTCATGTTAATATAACATTGATGACATCACTTGAATGATGTAAGCAACTTGTGGTACAAGGTCCTTCCCAATGGAAGTGACTGTTGCACTGTGTTGTACTGTTTGCGTGTGCAGTGCAGTCATTCACTTTCCAGCTGTGTTGACTTGGTACTATCACCAGGAGAACCTAAGACCATCTGTTCCCTATGTTGATTCTTTAACTTCTGAAGTTCTGACAACCATCTCCAGTTTGAGTCAGGTTGTTTTCATGCGCTTCGGAATATGTACCAAAAGTGAATCAGGTTCCTTATCTGGCTCTTGATATTAAGTTTTCTAGATCATCAAAACATAAAACAAAGGTATTTATAACCTATCAAAAATCATTATTACTCGAGTAGAGAAAATTATGTAAAAATAGCACGGGCTAGCCATTTTTCGGAGAATAGCCAGCATTTGCAAAATCATTGAAAAATAGCCATTCTTTTGCTGAAACACGAAAAGTTCCAGCATAGTATGCGGGATTTGAAGCTCCTGCATATAAACTTCCAGCATATTATGTTGGAACGACATCACACAGAAAGTTCCAGCACAATATGCGGGATTATAAAGATTCTGCATATAAACTTCAAGCATATTATGATGGAACTCCAACACATTATAAAATTCCAGCATATTATGCGGAAGCTCATACATAAAAAATTCGAACTCCAACATATTATGCTAGAATATTTCTGGATTGTTAAGAGTGTTTTGTTCAGATTTTATCTTTGCATGAAAAGTGGTTAAATTTTGATTACTTTTGAAACTATGGCTATTTTTCAATTAGCAGTTGCAAATATGGATATTTCTCATGTTTACCCGAAAATTATGACTACATGTGAGAGGGACCAACAACCACTACCACTTATATCTTGTTTGTGAATCTTCTAAAATCTGCTTATTTTGAGAAGTGTTTTTCTCGGAAGTGCTTTTTAGTAAGTACTTTTGGTGAGAAGGAGCTTGTGTTTGGCAAATTAATTTGGAAAATGCTTTTAAGAAACAATTAATGTTTGACCAATATTTTAAAAAGTGATTTTAAGAGTATTTTTCTCAAAAGTGTTTATAAAAAATTCTTCTTAAAAATACTTTTTGCTTCTACTAAAAAGCATTTTTTTCCTTCTAAAACCTTGGTCAAACACTTTAACTTTGAAAAAAGTAGCACTTCTGACCAAAAAAATATACTTGTGACCAGATAAAGCATGGACAAACTATTAATTTTGAACTCTGTTAATTAATACAAATATTAACTACGAACCATTTTGGATATATTCTGGTGTATGTAAGATCGCTCCATTTCGTTCCATCAATCTAGTGCAACATTTCTACGGAGTTTAATACAAAGGCTATGCCCCAATAAGAATTACTCCATCCGTTTGAGAGTTAATTTTACTTAACTTTTGTATACGATCGAAATCTAGTTCTCCTACGACATGAAAGGTCAGGCTCAGAACATGGAAATACAGGACTGAAAATCGACCCTAAGCCTCACCGGGCTAGAACCCAGGGTCAGAATGCCTGCCTTCGAGAACATTGTGTCCGTGGTCCCGGAATCGACCCTAGCTCCGAAAAAGTTCGTAGAAACATTTATAGCATAACCAATAGAAGACCGAAATATCCGTGACCGGTCGGATATTACGGCGGGAATCTCGGCACGTATCAACAAAGAACCGGCAATCAACAAATCAAGAGATTTTTACCTTTTATAGAATTTTACCTAAAGTAGGACTCCTCTACAGTATAAAAGGGGGTCTTATAATTCATTTAACACATTGTAACACGTATTCCAAAGCAATACATTATTATTTCTCACGTTAAGTTCTTGATCTTCTGTATCTTGACACCGATCAAAGTGCATCCGGCTCGCGGGTGATTAACCTTCCAAGGTTGAGACTGTTCAATTCGTGTGGTTTGCATTTACTGTATCATTGTTTATTTCAATTGCAACTTAATTATCATTCTGTGTCAAGTCAATCCACATATTCTTAAAATCACTTACACATTAATTTGTTATCCAATTTTGAGGGAAAAAAGTTTGGCGCCCACCGTGGGGATAAGGATAATAGTGTTTATTTGATACAAATATCCATAACACACACACATACACACTACTACTTTAAACTTTCTCTTTGAAATGTCTCTAATTTCAGGTAAAAACACAGAATATCAAACTCTCAATCACTACCCCTACATGTTGACAATGAGTCCGGTCATGTAACGACCCGACCGGTCATTTTGCATTATCGGACCCCGTTTCCCCTAAATGAAACTTCCCATAGTGGCTTTTTATGATTTATGACTTGCGGGAACTGGTGGTCCGGGATTCGGAGGTGTTTAGAGTGCTACAGGAACAATTGGTTCCTTAAGGTTGGCCTTTAAGGCCAGGTTTGACTTCGGTCAACATTTTGGATAAACGACCTTGGAATCGAGTTTTGTCGATTCCGGTAGCTTCGTGTGATGATTTTGGGGGCGTATGTTCAGAATGGGTTTCTGATGACCCGGGAGCGTTTCGGCGCCCAATATTGAAATAAGAAGTTCCTATTGTGGTTTTGGACGTGTTTTTGTGTTATCGAGGTCTGAACAGAATTCCGAGACAGAGAATAGTTTTGTTATGTCATTTATGACTTGCCTGCAAAATTTGATGTCATTCCGAGTAGTATGGGTCGGTTCGGCGCGTTGTTAGCGAAGTCTAGAAAACTTAAAGTTCCTAAGTTTGGTTCTTGAGATATTGAGGTGTGATTTTGAGTTTTAGCATTGTTTTGGGTGTTCCGAAGGCTCGAGCGAGTTCGTATTATGATTTGGAACTTGTTGGTATATTTGAACGAGGGATCGGGTGGGCCCAGGGGCCTCCCAAGTACCCAATGGGGCTAAAAACCAGCTAAAATAGCTACGGGTGCACCTGATTTGGTGTGACCGCTGGTGCGGTTGCCCAGTCGCAGGTGCGGGACCGCTCCTGCGGTCCTAAGCATCACAGGTGCGACCCCAGGTGAGGTCCCCGTTACTCGCAGGTGCGGACAAGAGTCCGCAGGAGCGGAACCGCTGGTGCGGCCATACCTCCGTAGGTGCAAACCCAGCCCTTCCCATCCAGTTCCGCAGGTGCGAGGCCTAGCTCGTAGGCGCGAGACCGCAGGTGCGGTCCCCGAGCCGCAGGTGCGGAATCCCTGTAGGCCAGGCAGTATATATTCTTTGAAACTCGGTATTTCACCCCATTCATTCATTTTCCTCCACCATTAGAGTCTTGTGAGTTTGGGGAGAGCACACCACGACCTAACTACTGTCAAGGTGAGTTAATTCCACTTCAACACTAGTCTAATTCATGATCTTCTAGCTAAATTAACTACTAAATCATTGAAAAGTCAAGAATTGGGTAATAATTTAGGGTTCTTGGAAAATTGGTGAATTACCCATTATTGCTATAAATTCAAGTAGAAATCATATATTAATGATCCTTAGGCTTCGGGTGAGTTTTCAGAATTCGAGCGTGGGGGCCCGGGTTTGGATTTTGGGAATTCTTCAAGAATGTTGAATTATTGAATAAATAGGATAATTTCCATACTTTGAGCATGCATTGGTGTCATTGTACCATATTTGGCTAGTTGCGAGTCCTCGGGTGTAGAGTTCGGAGTTCGGGCGCATCCTTGGTCCGCGGGGTAGATTCGACACGAGGTGAGTCTCCTTTCTAACCTTGTGAGAGGGAATTATTCCCATAGGTGTTATATATGCTGTGTGTAATTGTTCTTGGGGCTACGTGCATACTGAGTGACGAGAGTCCATACGTAGCGACTATCATGCTATGTCGGGTAGTTTTAGGGATGACAAGCATGTCTCTATATGCCTTATATATATCTTTGGGTGTTCTTTGAGTTGCCTATTGCTTTTGAATTGATATGGAAATGTGGAAAGTTGCACTTGAACTCCTAGTTGATTAATCCCTGTTACAGGTATAGCCCCTACTGAGTTATTGATATTTCGGTATATATATATGTACGTATGAGAGTCAGCACTCGAATCGCAGGTATGATTCGCGATCGAGGGAAGCTTTATGGTAATTGTATATAAGTGTGTCAGCATTCGAATCGCAGGTATGATTCACGATCGAGGGAAGCTTTATGGAAATTGTATATAAATGTGTCAACACTCGAGTCGCAGGTATGATTCGCGAGCGCGGGAAGCTTTACGTCTATTCAGTGTCTAGATATTTCCTTATGACGCCGTTGTCTTACCCTTGTGTGCGCTTGGCTATTTGGTACTGTTTCCATTGATATTGACTTGACAGATATTTGGGGGAAAAAGGAAAGTGTACATTGTTGCTTATTTTCAGTAGTTTCCTGGATTTCTGTATTTGATAGGTATCTGCTGCCTACTGTCTCACATGTCTACTGCATTTTGTTATATCCTATTTTGTATTACTACTGTTGGACCTTAGTGAGTGTCATGTCGACCTCTCGTTAATACCTCTTCGAGGTTAGGCGGGATACTCACTGGGTACATATATATTTATGTACTCATGCTGCACTTCTGTACTTAATTGTACAGGTTCTGAGGCTGGGGTTTCTGGTTATCTGATCGGAGCTTGACATATATTCTGGACCTGACTCCACGGTAAGCTGCCTCATTTGGTGATTCCCAGCAGTGCTATGGAGTTATTTTTTGTTTATTTCTGTCTACTCCTCTCAGACAACAATACATTTTGTATCATCTTTTGTATATTCTACTAGTTCGCCTGTTGACTTGTGACACTAGTTCCTGGCACGCACATAGTAGACTCTTTATTTTGGGACTATATATATATTGAATCATGATCATTGTGGTTGTATTTACTTAAGTTGGTTAATGTTTTCGCTTTTATTTAAATGATCTAAGCTTAAAACTTTGAGAATACGTGGGGTTGGTATGTTAAATAAGGATAATCTCACTAGTAAATAACTGTTGGCTTGCCTGACTCCGGTGTTGGGCGCCATCACGACCTGTGTTGGATTTTGGGTCATGACAACATGGTATCAGAGCACTAGGTTCACGTAAGTCTCATGAGTCATGGGCATACCCAGTAGAGTCTTGCGGATCGGTACAGAGACGTCTGTACTTATCTTCAGGAGGCTACACGGTGTTAGGAAAACTTTCTTTATTTATATTCTATCGTGCAATCGGTGATGTACTTAAACTCATTCTTCTATTATCTCACAGATGGTGAGGAAACGTGCATCCAATGTTCCTAATCCGGGAGATGCCGCATCCCCGCCGCCCGAGGTTGTGGTAGAGGCAGGGGAAGGGCACCGGCCCGAGGTAGGGGATGAGGGCATCCCAGAGCTATTCCAGTTGCACCACTGGAGGATCCCATCTTAGAGGAGCAGGACGAGGTGCCTCCAGTAGATCCTGCTCCAGCGGACTTCATGACAGCGCCAGGCTTCCAGGAGGCTATGGGTCGTATGATGAGATTCATGGACACCATGTCCCAGGCTGGTTTATTTCCAGTAGATCCTGCCACTTCACAGGCGGGAGGGGGAGTCCAGACCCCTACCGCCCAGGCCGTAGGACAGGCAGCTATAGCACATCACACCCCGGGTACATTGCCCATGGGTGGTACCCATCCTGTAGTAGCAGCACCGGAGCCCAGACCAGCTGCGGATGTCAATCAGCAGAAGATGTTAGACAGATAGACTCGATTTCGCCCTCCAGTCTTCGGGGGTGAGCGAGGTGAGGATTCCCAGGACTTCATATAGGTGCAGGGATAGACTGCACAACATGGGATCCTAGCGTCCCATGGAGTGGATTTCACCACATTCCAGTTAGAGGGCAGTGCTCGCAGGTGGTGGCAGTCTTATATTCTCAGCAGGCCAGCAGATTCTCCTACTGTCACTTGGGAGCAGTTCACACAGATGTTCTTGGACATATATAGATTCCACCCTCTGAGAGGGAGGAGCTACGGGGTCAGTTTGAGTGGTTAGAGCAGGGGCAGATGTCCGTGACGGATTATGAGGCTAGATTTTCAGAGTTGTCACGCCATGCACTTATGATATTACCCACCGATGCTGAGAGAGTGCGGAGGTTTGTAGCAGGGTTGCATCCAAGTATTAGATCCACCATGGTTCGAGAGGTGGAGATGGGTACTCCTTATCAGCTCGTAGTGGAGATTGCTCGCAGGATCGANTAGGATCGAGGGCTTCGGTCGAGGAGCAGGGAGCTGGGTCAGCAGGATAAGAGGGCTAGGTTCTCAGAAGATTTCAAGGATGCCCCAGCTAGGAGCAGAGGTCGCTTTGGGGTTGGTCAGCCCAACATGCCTTCTTATTCAGCACCTCCACCACCTCTCTAAGGTGTTCCGGTTAGGCCCCAGTTCAGTGCCATGCCAGAGAGCTCCTACCGTCCTCCAGCTATTCAGAGTTCTCCTAGTGGTTACTCCAGTCGCCAGAGATCCTCCAGTTCCTTTTTCAGTGCTATGCCTGAGGGTTCACATCGCTCTCCGGCCATTCAGGATTCTTCTTCTTTGGGATAACAAGATATGTCACCTGTGAGATGTTACGAGTGCGGGGATCTGGTCCATGTAAGGAGGGCTTGTCCCAGGTTTCGGGGCAAGATAGTGCAACAGGGTTATCAACCTATGAGTTTAGAACCAGCGGTCCGGCCACCTAGAGGTGGAGGACAGGTCGGCAGGGGTCGTCCTAGAGGTGGAGGCCAGTCAGGGGGAGGTCAGGCAACTCCTGTTCACTCCGGTGGGGGCTCAGTCTTCAGGTGCTCCAACCAGGTTCTATGCTATTCTGGCCAGATCGGATGCAGTGGCCTCAGACGCCGTGATCACAGGTATTATCTCAGTATGTGGTAGAGAGGCTTCAGTATTGTTTGATCCATGATCCACTTATTCATATGTTTCAGCCCGATTTGCTCCTTTTCTGGATATTTCTCGTGAGTCCTTGGGATCTCCTATATATGTGTCCACTCCTGTGGGCGATTCGGTAGTGGTATACCGGGTGTATCGGTCTTGTGTGATCACCTTCTGTGGGTTCAAGCCCAGAGCTGACCTTTTATTGCTCGACATGGTTGATTTTGAGGTTATTCTAGGCATGGATTGGCTATCTCCTTATCATGTCGTGCTTGATTGCCATGCCAAAACAGTTACTTTAGCCATGCCCGAGTCGCCTAGGCTGGAGTGGAGGGGTTCTTCAGTTAGTGCAGCCAACCGGGTTTAAGGATGGCAGGTGGGTCAAGCCCGCGGGCTATACGGGATAGCGGGCTAAACGGGTCGGCCCGTGGGGGGTCCGGGCTTGGGGGCTTTAGGCCCGTGGGGGGACGGTTCTAAGTGTTGGACCCGTGAGCCCGAGCCAAGCAGGCCCAACGGTAAAAATTCAAAAAAAAAATTAAAAAAAATGGCCAACGGCCAGATTTTTAAAATCTAGCCATTGGATCCTCAAAAGAGCCGTTTGGCATGTTTAAAAATTAGCCATTTGGCCCCCAAACTTTGTTTTAAC